>PVKE010004828.1:0-62232 GCA_004027555.1 Craseonycteris thonglongyai
TGAAATCACCCCCAACAGGGCAAACATTGGCTCTTGGGGGAGGAAGACAAGGAAAAACATTCCTTGATACTACAGTGGTTTGTGACCCTCCAAAGAGCCACGTGCATAAACAGATCTACAGTATATCTGTGGTATCAATATTTCACTGGGGGCTGGGGGGTGATGATTAGGAAAAAAAACCAAAACATCTAAAAATGTTCCTTGATGGGTCATAATGAAAAAAAAAAGTCCCTTTTTTGAACTCCACTTTATCCCATTGAGATGAAATGAAGGTAGACTTAAGATATCTATCTATGGATATAATTCTATAGACACAGTAGACATCAACGTTGGGTATTATTATCAAGAGTCTCCCCTATGTTCGGATCAGTTTTTCTTCTCCCTCTGGCTTTGTGGCCACATTTAATGAGTGAACTGGCACCGGTTCCTTACAGTCAGCCATTTGGAAAATTGAGAGGGAGCAATCTCAGGGATTCTGGTCATCTTGACCTTCAGTCCCACGGCTACAGCATTGGAAGAAGCAAAACCTATCAAGTCTTCTGTGTGCAATGAGCTGTCGCCTGCCCACGATGCAAATGACTTGCTCTCTCCTGCCAGAGCATCGCAAAGGGTAAACTGGGTTTCTGAAAACTGATCACATTTAAATTTCTCTAAATGATCGCATTTTAAATGCATAGGAGAAGCTCGGTATTTAAAAAGAATTCTATTGTGACCCCCCCCCCAACTTTTTGCAAATACTTTTTAAAGGTAATTTTCAATGACAATTTTGTTTTAATGACAGAAGTAATTCCTAGCTACATCTTTATTTTGGAAATACAAGCAATCTAAAATGTAAACCATGCAAGATCAAAGCCCACCGTTCCTTTGTCACAGGGAACAACTGTAACTGCTTTTGCAGGGCTGTTTGGAAAAAATCTAGCCTCTATTTTTCATATTATATGGCTGGATACTTCCCGGACAGCCCTTATATAGTGTTTGTATGTACATATATAACATATCTAGTTCCCTTTCTTCATGATAGAAACCACACTCTATGCCTTTACAAATGTGATTTGCCTTTGTTAGTCCTGCGTAAAGATGGATATTCCATTTATGACTTCCTCACCTTTACCCCTTTTAGAAATTCTTCTATTTTCCCCAAAGCATATCTAGAATCTTCCTTTGTGCATGTCTCGGCTTTCAGACCATCTTGTTTATGTATGAACACATTTCACCTCTGCCCCTCTGAGGGAGTGTGTGAAAACCCTCAGCTGGCCTGGGGTCAGAGAGAACCTGGCTGGATGAGACCCACACTCAGTCCTCATTCATTCTTGCTGTGTTCTTGCAGGGGGTCCTTGTGGGTCTAACTAAGCAGTCAGACACACGAGATGAACGCACTTAAGATCAGCTTGACCTAGGAGGATGCAAGGCAGCTTTAGAGGTTTCTGGTCTGGGTCTCCAGGGCCTCCTACCTACTTTCCTTGCCAAACCCACTCCCCAGTGGCAGTTCAGGTGCAAGGTGATGAGAGCCATGCTAAGCATGCTTGAGAACCATCCTGGCTTAGGGGACAATAGCTCTTGGCACAGTTCCATCAGTGTTAGGTCTCAGGGTCCCCCAGGGGACATGCCTAATTATAACAGTCTTGCTACTCAAGGCCCCCAAGGCTGTAACATTCCTTGTCAGGTGTTTCAAGTTCATACCAAGCACTCCCAGTCCTTACGCAGTCTTGCTACCAGAGGCGGTTCTGCCGTGAGCAGTGAGGTCTACTAACACAGGTAACACTTCCCGGTGAGCAGTGTTCAGAGGGTCAACCCAAGGGCAAATGCCCCTCTGCAGAAGATGAAAAGATTGTGTTCACCCTTTTCCACAGCTTCTTTTTAAAAATCTTATCATAAAGACAGCTCACACCGAATTTCTTCATTTTGAATGAATGAGGTCTTTAACAAGGTCTTTTAGAATTCATATAAATAATATATCATGTAGAGTATACCTCTAGAAAAACGTATGCTTCTCCATTTTTAATGTTTGGCATTGCTTTGCATAAGAAAGTTCTTTTGACAGCTCTCCATTCAACATTCACTGTGTGATTCCTATTCCAGACTCCCGGCTCTCTTTCCTAAATCTGGAGGAAGAATAGCCTTAGGCTCATGGAGACACCTCCCCCACCCCCTTCCTCAAGCTGCTGAATCTTTCAGTCCTGTGATGAGTTGACTGAGACTCATCTAAAATATCAAAGGAACCACCTCTTTGTGTTTGCCCCAGAGGAGTATAAGAACACCAGCAACGAATCTTCCATTGTCACATTCCTACTGATGCAGCAGCTCTGAAGTTCCCTAGTGAAAAATTAGCTCAGTGACGTGCTTATTTTGTTATGGATTATTGTGGTGAGAGACCTGTGAGTTGGGGAGCCGGGCATTTCCTTTGTGGTGCCTTGTTATGTATAAGGAGTAACTGAAGATCTTACCCTGGTGAGATTTGCCCCGATTGTATTGTTTTGCGCCCCTAGCGCCTGCCTCTGTCTCTGGTTATCTCTGTTTAAAGAGTTAAAGAGGAGCCAAGGTGAGTTCTATCTTTGCTGCTAACTAGCTTTGTGACTGGAAGCAAGTCAGGCAGGAATTCCTGCTTCCATAAGAGAGGAAATTGCCCAGGGTTGGCGAGGTCCCTCCCATACCTCCTAGGGCCACACTGGATGTCACCGTTTGCTTTGTAGACAGATCCTATGCACACCAAGGTCCTACCTATGTCTCCTCCTAGGGGCCTTTTTTTGGCTATTGGAGCATGTTTGGCTTGAGCGCAGGGCAGGCTGGAAATGCCGTTAGGAGCAAATGTCAGCCAGTGAGGGACAAGAATTACTGCATAAAGATGCTTGCACTGGGCCAGTCTGATCTGTGTTTTCCACATGCTCTTGCAGGGTCCCCAGAGGGTCTGAGCCCCAGTTGCCTGTGGCGATACAGATACCCCCATAGCACATGGGCTTTCCTTCCTTCCCTGACTCACCCCTCCACTGTCACACTTCCTGGGACCATCTCCCGCATGGGCTACTTGTACCCCCAAACCTCTCTCAGGTTGATATTGGGGGAACCAAAACTAGAGACGGGAATAAAGGTAATCATTAATATAATTGCATTATGCTCTATACATAGCTGTGTGGACAGAGTTTCACTAAGTGAAAAGGTTTATTGATTGAATGATTGTTATAATTATATGAACAATAGCTGGCACTGTATTGTATCACTTATCACATGCTCGTACTTGACATGCTATAAATTTTTATTTAGTGAATCCTCCAACATCTCACTTTATAGATAAGTAAATCAGCTTTAAGAGAGAACATGCCTTGTCTAAACTTTCAAACTAGTTAAGTACCAGAGTTGGGGTTCCTTCTCACGCAAAGTCCATGGTGTGGTGTTGAGGGGTCGCATGTTTAAGTCCACTGGCCTGGGTTTGTATCCTGAATGGAACATGAATTCAACAAATATTTACTGGGCCCCTTCCCTGGACCAGGCCCAGGGATACAGAGGTGAGTGTGGAAGCTGGTTCCCCTGGTCAGTGTCAAAAGTCCTAGAGGAGAGAAGGACATAGAGTTTATAGCTTTGCTCACTTTACATTTTTAGAGGTTTATTTTTATTGTTTTTTGATAGAGAGAACAGACAGACAGAGACAGAGAGAAGGGGGAGGGCCCAGAGCAGTCTCCATAGTTGACAGCATTCATTTTCCATAGTTTCATTCCACAGGTGGGCGCAGGGCTGTGCAGGGCAGGAACTGGGCCGGGAGCCTCCTGCATAGGCCCCGGCAAGAACTGAACTGGGGGCACACCCCAGTTCAGCATATGGGTCCACATGGGCAAAAGCTGGGATTCGATCTTTGGTCCCTGGGGCTGCAAAGCGAGCGCTAAACCTGCTGAGCCATCCCAGCGTCCCCTCACTGTACATTTTTGAACAGACAAAGGAGTGTTTATTTTCCCGGGGCAGAAGGGAACAGTGTCAAGGAAAGCAGAAGGGAATAAGTGACTTTGGGTGACATTTTCGTGGGGACCTCGTGGGCTGTGTTTGAACTGGCTGGGCACAGAGGACAACGGGAAGTCTCAGTACCAGTCTGACCTGAGGCAGCTTTGGGCAGATGACCACAGGCAGGGTGGGCACATGTAGAATGTGTAAGGTGGCCGTTCCTCCTTCAGTACCAGAGAGGCAGGGGCGACTTTGCCTGACCTCAGAATCCTTCTCAACACAACACCTGCAGAGTCCTTCTGAGTCGATCAAAACTGGCATGTTCAAGTCATCTGATTTCCATTCCTTCTCAGAGCCCGTCACTGTATTGGTTAGAGCCAATGATTCTTCTCTCCATGCGATGTGACTTTGAATATGAAGCAAAGATGGGTAAGAAAAAGCTGGGGGGAGAGTGTCATCCCTAAACTGTGAAACATTTTTCTTAGCTGCTGCGAGAGGTCACCCTGTGGTGTTTATGGTGCTTTGATTATCTTATAGCCGCATTGCCCCCAAATCATCCCGAAGTGTCATCCTGCAGACCCGTTGTTTATACCAACCGAGGGCTGCTTAACCACAAGTGGAATGATACGTTTTTCCTGTCCCTGGTGTCTTGAATACATAATTATAGTTATTACCATAATAAAAGGCAGAGTATTGGAATTAAAGGCAGGATGGAGGTGCCTATGAATAAAAGCTCATCTGGCGGTCAGGAACCTGCAGGGTTTCCTGAGGGACTGTGTTCTCTGAGTAGAATTTATGGTGCCTTTTTATCTCTCTCTGTGGTAATCATGTTGCTGCTTCGCCTCCCTCTCCGCTGTGCCACCGCCAGGCGCCAGCCTTCGGGGAGGGAATGTCACCCAGTGGCCAAATGAAATGCCCGAAATCGATTTGCTTGAGGGTAGTGCCATTTCTGGAAAAGACAAAGAGAAGGGCCTGTTCTCTATCTTGATTTTTGACTTCTTTGATAGAATTTGAAGTGAACCTTTTAGGGTGATAAATGGGGGGAGACATAAACACTCCTTCCAGGGCCAGCTTCTCCACTGTGGCTTTTCCACCCAGTGGCTCCTGGGTGGCAACATGAGTCATCGGGGGCAGCTGCCCAGCACTTTGATTTAAGATAATGGGGACCAGGATGAGGGCATGATATCAGCACAGAGCAGAGCAGTCACGTGGAAGCAGGCAATAAGCCAGGCCTTGGAAAGCCGAGACAGAGGTTAGGAACAAGGCGGGGGACAGCTGAGAACCCAGACATGCCTTCAGAGCCTGGAGGCCATGATGAAGAAACTACTCAAAGCCGAGAGTGTGGCCTCAGTGTGCCAGACATAAGGTGGTCCTGAAGCAGTCAGGACTGGTCTTTTATGTAGGGCACACCTGGGTGCCCTGGGGCCAGTCCTGGATCCACCCCAGAGCGAAGTCAGACCCCACCTGGCACTCTGGACCATTGGACGCTAGGCTGAAGGATTTGATGATCGGGTTTCATTCATTCGTCAGACACTTTTGCCTACATGGTGCCAAGTCCTGTCGGGGCTCTCAGGTGAGCCAATACCCTTGCTTTCCAGAAGCTTCCAGTTGAGCAGAAGAGAATGCGAAGCCAACAGACGACAACAGCAGTGTGTGCTGAGCAGGGTAACGAGGGTGTGAGGCTGCCTTGGAAGAAACAGTAGGGCTTACGGT
Organism: Craseonycteris thonglongyai; assembly: GCA_004027555.1. Classification (NCBI taxonomy): domain Eukaryota; kingdom Metazoa; phylum Chordata; class Mammalia; order Chiroptera; family Craseonycteridae; genus Craseonycteris; species Craseonycteris thonglongyai. Next base: position 5,641 of record PVKE010004828.1, read on the forward strand.
ACGGGTTCCACCTTGGAGTAGCCTGGACCCCACTGGTAGTGAATCTTGCCTCTCCCCTGTGTTGGGTCTGGGAGCGGTTTCCCAGGACATATTTTGGGGCCGCTGTGTCCACCGGACAGGTTAATGCTTGTGCCTTCCCGCTTCTCTCTGTTCATCCCAGAGAACACAGTGCTGCTGCACCAACTCCCGATGGCGCACAGCCTGCGTGAGCTGTCTCTCTTTAGTGGGTGGTGTCGGGCCCTCCAGCACGGCGGCAGAACACTGCCTCATTTGCTCATTCTTTCATGCTGTGAACTTCTTACTCAGGGCTCGAGATGTGCAGGGTCCGCGTGACACCCTGGGGATGCAGAGTTGCAAAACAGAACCCAAAAAGTAAAAATGGTCTCCGGAGCTTAGTAGGGTTTAGGGGAGACAGACTGAAAACATCAATCTATAGGTCAGTGAGTGAAGGTCTGGAGCAGAGGAGGCGAGACTAGGGCCAAGGGAGCCCAGATGAGGAGCACCCAAAACACCGGAGGGAGAGGAGTGGAAGAACCCGTCCTGTGGGCGGCCCCGTAGCAAGTACAGCAGGCCCTGCTGCCCTGTGCTCGCTCTTGCATCCACCCACCCACAGCTGCAGTTATCCGTGAAAGCGGCCATAGGTGATAGGCGAACGCATGGGCCTGTTGGTGTTCCAATACATCTTTATTCACAAAAACAAGCGGTGGGCTGGATTGGGCCCTTGGGCCGTACTTGGCTGACACCTGACCTGAGATGAGAGCTGAAGGGTGAGTGGGAGCCGGCTAGCTGAAGAGAGGACAAGGTGTGCGGGCAGGAGCACCGCAGGTTGGGGGACTCAGAATCCTCGTGGTTGTGGGGCTAGATGATAGCCCGCGTGCGCTGCATGGCGTGGGTGAGAGGGCAGGGTGGAGGGGAGCTGGCGGGCACGCTGGCCTTTATCCTGGACGTAGCCAGTCGGTCAGGAGCCTCTGGAAGGGCCCTCAGCGTGCAGGGCCGTGTGTCATGCGTCATTTCAGCCATGCACATCTCGGCCTCCATTGCTCTGAGCCCTTTATTATTCCTGTTTCCCATTAATTAATTCTTTCAAGTCTGCCGTTTGCCTTCCAGGACACAGGAGAGCGTGGCTCTGGTGCCACCGCCGAGCAGAAGTCAAAATGGGAGGCTCTGCCATCTGCTCCTGCTGGCGGGTGGCACCTCCGCCGCTGCTCACTTCCCGGCGTGCGTCACTTCCCGTGGCCTCCTGACCTGTGGCTCCCAGTGGACCCTGTGGGGACTCCGTAATGTGGAATGAACCTGGCTGCCTGGTCCCTCGCAATGAGCTCTCCACCCCCTCCCCCTGCTCCCCTTGGGCTGGAGGTATTTATTAACTGGAATTAATAAAGAATGAAAATATGAGCAGCTCCCTAGGCCTCTAGCTGGGGCCCCTTCCCACCACGGCCAGGCCTCCAGCCAGGGGAGCAGGCGAGGGTAATTTTCCTGAGTGGTGCTTAGGGGTTTTCAGGGGGCAGTTCTCCGAGTCCTCCCTGCGAGCCCCCCTCGGTCGTGTGTCAGGATCATCGTCCCTGCATTAGAGAGTTGGCCTTCCTGTGTCTGTCAGCTGAGTCGGGTGCAGGTAGAGCAGCTATCTCCTCACGCACCTGGGTTTTAGCCCCTGAGCCGGGGCCGGATGCATCAGGGGCTGGAGAGGGAGCTTCTCAGGACGTCACCTCGTGGAACCCGAGGTTGGCACCGTCTTTGACTTCCCCTGCCAAGATGCTGAGACTTAAAACGTTTTTTTTTCAGTGAAGATGAGGAGGGATGTCTAAGAAACATGTTCTTTGCTCAGGGAACATGTAGATTCCTTTTCTTACATGCTTTGTTTTGTAGGAAGTCTTGTGAGGACCTGAGAATTTTCCAGTCTTCAGAGAGCGTTCAGCCTTGCAGGGGAAGTTAGGTGGACTTTGTCCTTGTCGTAACAGGTAGATTTGGAGAGAGGCTCACAGATAAGATTGGCTGTGGTTTTCCTCACACCAAACTGACCTGCCGTCCTTTCTGACTCTGCCTGTGTACTTCCATTATCATGCTATCTATTGTGCAAGCAATACCATGGATAATAATAAAGGGACAGTTAACGCTATTGTGTCCTTACAATGTCATGGGCACAGTGCTGAGCGCTTTGTGTATAGTATCAGCTTCTACCACCATCATCTCTCTGTTGTAGTGAAGGAAACAGGCATAACTCACCTCTGATCACATCTTCTTACTTGGGGATTGGCAAACTACCACCTGAGGGCCAAATCCGGTGTTTACAAACACCACATGTGTTTGTAAATAAAGTTTTATTGGAACACAGTTATTCATTCACATATTATCTATGGCTGCCTTCACACTCCTGCAGCAGAGTTGAGTGGGTGTGACTGAGACTGTATGCTCTGCAGAGCTTAAAGTATTTGCTGTCTGGCTCTTTTAGAAAATGCTGGCAGGATCTTATCCTTAGCTGGTAAGTGGCAAATGTGATACAGATCTGACCCAGAGGCTGGACTCATGACCATGCAGACCCTAGGCCATGTCTGTCACTTGTTTATCCAACAGGTTTTGAGTCCCTTTTGTTTTCTAGACTCCTGGACTGTGAGTTCTCTGAGAGGAGGGACCCTGTCTTAACCATCTCTGTCACTTTTGTGCTTCACACTGCATGGGGTACCTAGTTAAAGGTTCAGTAAATGTTTGCTAGAGGAATAGGTGGCTGGCTGGCTGGCTGGCTGGCTGGCTGATTTCCCCAGCATTGGAAGTCCTCCCTCCCGGTTGTCAGTGTTCTCTCCCTATTACTACAGAAGCTGCGCAAGGAGGGCCCATGTCCAGTTCTGCTCTTTTAAGGCAGGGACGGGGGTGAGTGACACTGTTCCTGTGGAAGAACACCTGCCCCGTGTGTCCAACCCTAGTCCTTCGGGCAGAGTAATGGGGAGGCACCAGGCCAGCGCCAGAGGGCGCAGCCTTCACTGTTCTTTGTGACAAATCTCAGAGTTGTCCTTCCCTGAAATTCAAATTCTGTGTCACTACCCCACGACTGCATTCAAGCAGTGTTGACCGATCCCCATGGCAAGCAGCCCTCATGTGAGTTTGCGGGGCCCCTTCTCAGAGCTGCTGCAGCAGGTCTACATGGGAGGGTGCCCTTCCACTCGGTCAGTGGGGATCTGAGGGGAGCAGAGCAGCACCACCCCCTTTAAAGGGCTGTCACAGGGCCAAACTCAGTGGCATTGCATGGAAGTGTTTTGTCAAATGCCAAAGCTACAGCAAATGAAGCCTCCAGCAGGGAACTTCTTGGTAAGCAAGGCATATAATTCACGTGGAGTTTACAACCTAATGTCAAGGCTGTTGCCAGCCGCATTTCACAAAAGCAGAGCTAACGTTTACCGAGTGCTGGGTCTTTACCTGCACGGCTCTCTTGGCACCGTTTAGCATTTTCCCCACTTCTCAGATGAGGACGTGATGGTGTAAGTAGAGCCCAGGTAAGAAGCAGTCCCAGCCCTCCAACTGTGGATGGTTCGGTGCCAGAGGTAATGATTTTGGCCTTTTCCCACATTTACAGGGACCCCTGCTGCTGTGGTTTGGGGGCCACACAGAAAGATGACTTTGGCCTCAGGCTGCTGCTTCCTGCCTGGGCCTTTCTGTGTGTGCAGCTTGCTCAGGCCAAGCCCCCAGCATCGCATGAAATGAGAGCCGCGAGGGCAGTGAGGGCTCATAGCCCTCCACGCTCCGAGGGGTTCACGGTGCTGGGGGGCCTCGGGGGCTGCTCACCAGGCGCTGTGTTCCCAGATTTTCTCAGTTGTCTGTTTAGGTTTTCAAGAATATTCCTGAAGTGTGGGAGGCCAGGGGCTCGCTGGGAGCCAGAGGGGCCTCTCAGAAGTTAATGTTCCATCCCAGGTTATAATGGACAGCTGCTGGGATGTCTGCCTGGGCCAATTTGCTGTGAGCAGCCGCTCTGCAAACGTGGCCTCCAGTGAAGAACTTGTGTGTTTACTTAACCGTGGTGAGCGCAGGTGTGACAAAATGCCCAGGCTCGCTGGAGGTGCGGGCAGAGTTGGGCTTTTTCTCATACGACCCCTGGGCGCCTCCATCTTTCTTTTTTTTTTCTTATCTGCCTCTTATTGTTGTGAAATCATGCTTCCCAATGTTCCTTTCTCCTCTCTTTAGCCTCTTTATTTGCAGTTTTTAAGATCGGGTGTTAATTTACATACAATAAAAAACACAGCTTTTATGTTCAATAATATATTTTTTTTAATAAATGTATATCCCCCGGTATCCACCACCCCATTCAAGGTATAGTTCTCATCCACTCCAGAACATTCCCTTGTGCTCTCTTTCCAGTCATCCTCACCTTGAAGGCTTCTGATTTTTACCATAGAGCTTAGGTTTCTCCTAGAACTTCATATAAATGGAATCATGCACTAAGTACTCTTTTATGTCTGGCTTCTTTCACTCAACATGATGTTTCTGAGATGAATCCATGTTGTTGTGTGTATCAGTAGTTCATTGTCATATTACTTTGCTATGGTACATTTCATTGTGTGACTACACCATGATTTATTTAGTCCAACCTCACTGTATTAGTTTCCTGGGCTGCTGTATCAAAGTACCACAAACTTGGTGGCTTAAAACAACAGAAATTTATTCTCTTTGAAGGTCAGATGTCCAAAATCAAGGTGTTTACTGGGCCTTGCTTCCTCAGAATGATTTAGAACAGAATTCTTCCTTGCCTTTTCTAGCTTCTGAGGACACACATCAATCACTGGTCTTTTTTGTCTTGTAGATGCATCATTTTGGTCTCTCCTCTGTCTGCACATGAACTTCTTCCCTCTGTATGTTCTCTCTTCTTATAAGGACATCAGTCATTACATTTAGGGCCCACTTTAAGCCATTATGACCTTATCTTCATTTGATGACATCTGCAAAGACCCTATTTCTAAGTAAGGTCACATTCACCAGTACTGGGGATTAGGACTCAAACGATCCCTTCTTTCATTAAAAAAAAGAAAAGATTTATTTTATTGTTTTGAGAAAAGGTGAGAGAGAGAGAAGGGGGGAGGGCCCAGAGTAGTACATATGGAGGGCTCCATAGTTGTACATCATTAGTTGTGACAGTTTCATTCTACACAGGTGTATGTAAGGCCACTTGGGGGGCGGGAACTAAGCTGGATGCTTCTGACATAGGAGGGGAGAACCTTCCCCTGTGAGTCATCCCAGTGGGTACGAGTTGTGCCGTAGTTGAGTATATGGGTTTGCAAGGGCCAGGGCCAGGATTCAATCCCTGGACCGCGCTGTTGCCAGGCAGGTGTTCAACCTGTTGAGCTATCCTGGCTCCCCCTCAAAACATCCTTTTGAGGACACAGTTCAGCCCACTACACTCACATTAATGGGCATTTGGAGTGTTTCTAGTTTGCGGCTGTTGAGAATATATCTGCTATAAACATTCTATACAAGTTTATTTTATTTGTTTTATTTTTTTGTCTACAAATGTTTTCATTTCTTTTGAATAAACACTACCAGTAGAATCCTGAGGTCATACTGTGTGTATTTAACTGTATAAGAAAATGCCAGACTGTTTTCCAGAGTAGTTGTATCTTTTACACCCCACCAGCAGTGAGTGAGAAGTCAGTGGCTCTGGGTCAGGGGTTCTCTGCGTGGAGCAGTTTTGTCCCCCTAGGGGACATTTGGCAATGTCTGGAGACACTTTTGGTTATTATAATTTGGGGAGTGGGTGGCAGAGTGCTGCAGGCCTTTATTACATGGTGAGTACAGACCAAGGGTGCATCTCTTCCTCTCTCAACTTCCCCTCTCTCACGGGGCTTGGGATGATGGCAGTTGACCGAGAAAAACTAAGCTAATTTTTTCTTCTTTGATGTCTCTTTGCAGTCTGTCTCCCTTGCCTGTGTGGGTGTATGTGAAAACTGATTTAGCTGAGAGTAAAAATATTAGATGACTGTATCCAGCATCCATGTTCTTCTTAACCAGTTTCCTTGTTTCTCACTCAACACCTTTTCTCACTTGCCCTAAGAACATCCCAGCTAAACAGAATAAGAAGGCCTTATTCCTCCTCTTGTTTTTGACTCTGTGGGCTTCTTGAAGTCCACCCCCTCACCCTTATTCCCAAGTCTTCCTGGAATCAGTAGAAAAAGGGCATGTTTTTTTCTATCCTAACGAGTGACGCATCCAGCCAGGGCTGAACACTCACAAACAGCCATCCCTACAGGGGATCGAAATGTTTCTTGTCTCTGTGGAGTCTCCATTTATTCTTGGCATGTTCTTAGGCATCTGGGCTGATGCGCTGGTTATGTCCTGGCACTTGCAGACCCCTGCCTGCTTTGCCGTGGGCCATGGAGCACCCGGCAGGCCAGAACCACGTAGAAGACTCCTCTTTTGCTAATGATCCAGAGAGATGCGGCTTGCAGTGTGGCCACCAGCAGCAAAGCCACCTGAAGTCTCATGTCTCTTCAGGAATAAATGGAAAAGAATGTCACTTTTGGGGAAAGTTTACTCCATTACTATTTAGGAAAAGTCCAGTTTTTGTATTTGTGAATGAGAGAGCAGAACCTATATGGCTTCCCTCAGTATCTGACGGCCATGGATGCTCATTTCATGTTTCATGTGAAATTTAAAAGTGACACGTTAAATCCTATCCCTCCAAACATAGCACATTTTAAAGAGAAAATTGAAATAAATAGTAGGAGCAGTCTTTATAGGCAACTTGAGTCTGGAAATACTTATATAACAAATATTTAGGATTTTCTTGGTATCTTTAAATAATTTTCTTAACCTATGTTAGAAATAGACAATAAATACCATTTCCCACAACTTCAAAAAGAAAATCATCTTAGCTGTTTTTTTAAATAACTTTTTATTATAAAATAGTTTAGGTCTCCCAACAAGTTACATAGTGCAGAAATGGCCATGGCCCCTCTCACCCAGCTTTCCCCTAATGACAGCGTCTTGCATACCCGTAGTATAGGGTATATGAGGTATGGCAAAACCAGGTTATCCCAAAACCAGGTTATGACGCTGGTACAATACTGTTGACACAGGGACAGATCTTATTTTGATTTCACCAGTTTTATATGCATCCTTTCTTTCCCGTATGTATATATACCGGTATATATTTTTTGAGCTTTTTAAAAATAATTATCTTGTTGTCCAAAAGATGACCTAACAAAATTAAAAAACAAATTTGGAGTAAGAAAGACCTGCATTCAAATTCCAGCTTTGCTGCTTGTCTGTGGGATTGTGGGTGATTCACTTAAACTTTCTGAACCTCAGTTTCTTCCTCCATACAATGGGGGTCGTGAGAGCTGCCTTATGGGGTTACCATGAGGCTTAAACAACTTGTGTAAGCATCTAATGCTTGGACATGGTGGCGTTAGGTTTATTGAAAAGCCTAAACTCATTGACATATAAACATGAAGGAAGCAGTGTGTTTTGCCTGTAACTGAGATACTTTAAGTGTCTCCTTTTCCATCCATAATGACAACTTGGGCAGATGCATTCACTTTTCCTTTGGTAAAACCAAAACCAGGCTAGACTTCCATGGTCATGTTCTGATTTGGTCTGGCTCTTCCGTTGTGAGTGGTTTCCATGTAAAAGGTGAGCATGGTTTTCTCTGGCTTGTGTTCAAGTTCACCCTGACAGCCTCCTCTCTCCCTGAGAACCACCCTTCTGAGAGGATCCCATGGACCCTTTTAGTGGCGTGACCCTGCACCCCTTCTCAGGTGGCCCTCTAGACCTAGATAGACGCCACCTATCCGGTAACTTCCATGCCCCCTCTCCTGGAGCCGTGGGAAATGTGGGAACCCGGAGGTCCTTCCTCAGAGCCTCTGAGAAGGTTGAGATCTGGGATTGAGTGGGAAATACCCCCATTTTCTCCTCAGTCTCACTACCTCATCCTCCCTTCAAGCTGTTCAGATAGGATAGTGAGCTCCCACCTATGGAAATTTCTAGACCTGTACTGTCCAATATGGTCGTCACTAGCCATAGACGGCAGTGATTTAAATTAAGTTAATTAACATGAAATATAATTAACCTCTTAGTACCTCCGTGGCATGCACCGCATTTCAAGTGCTTAATAACCACCTGTGACTGGTGACTGCCATGTTGCAGCACAGATGTAGAACATTTCCCTTGTCACAGAATGTTCTTTTGGACATTGCTGGTCCTCTGTCGTACAGGTACCCGTGTTAAGCTCTTCCAAGAACTGTCCAGCTCAGATGGTGGCACCAGAATGACTGCCATGTCTGTATTTCAGCCGGCATCACCCTAGGAAATGAAGGGCCCGTCTCCCTCTCTTGCAGGCTCCTCTGGGAGACAGGAATGTGCTCTCGTTGTGAATCCTGTATCCTCACCCGGTTGTCAAAGACCAAAACCCAACCCATCCTGTCCTCCCGAAGATTGGGGAGGCAGTGGCAGTGATAATTGGGGTGTGAGGCTGACTCTGCCCCATCTTTGTTACCCTTGTTGGAAGGAGTCTGGTCCCAAATCTGGTTCATGAGCAGCTCTCTTTAGAAAGTGAAGTTGTAAAGAAGAAAGAAAAACAAAAACAAAAAAGGAAGTGAAGTTGTGCTCAGCTCTGGATCTTAACCATACTGCTAGGATAATAGAAATTCTACTTGGTGTCATCCTATTATACTGTTATTATTCATAGTATCAATCTGACCCTATAACCTTCCAGACTTATCTACAAGTATGGACACAGAGGGCTGTCTGGGAAAAATGCAGCCATTGTCACTATAATGAGAATGGTTACATGGCTGGACACTTTCCAGACAGCCCTCGTCTACTACCTTACTTGTTTCTTGTTTACATTCATGTATATGTTCATGTATTGTAAGCATTTCCCCAAATCTCTGCGTCACTAGAATTTCCACGTTTAGATGGGCACATAGTATCACACTGTTGCTGCGCATGGTCGTTAGGGCTTCCTCTTTTAGCTGGAGAGGCCATGATTTCCAGAGCGCTTTGATGTTCCGGGCAGCGGTGCTGGGAGCAGCTTGGTATGCACAACTGACTCCTTGCTGTTGTCTGTTTCTTTTCTTGGGAGACACTCCTGGAAGTGTGAAGTGGAATTGAATTTACTAGCCTCTTCACCCTCTGTCAGAGCTAGTTTAGCCCCCTGCCCCACACAAGTTATTGCAGGTCTGGTGGCTGAATGGTACCTAAAGAGGTGATTGAGTCAACACCTCTCCATTTCACCTGTATTGCATACACGCATCTTTTCTTTCTACTTCTAGCATTCTCTGACTCTGCTTATTCATCTAATCATATAAGGCCGAAGTTAGAAGGGACCTTAGAAGCATCATCTTATTTTACCTTCTTGCTTGTTTGGTTTTTACTAGTTTACTGTACAGTTAACTTATGTGCAATTTGCAGAGCTTGCAAACTCCAGTACTTAATAGCGGCAAGCAGGAAACTGCGACGGACGAGATGTAACATGATCAATGGCAGTTGACATTCTGCTTTAGACTCAAGGAGTGGCAATAGGGCATGGTGGAGAGTAGGGCAAACAGGCCAGCCCACACCCCATCGACAGAGGGCAGCCACTCCTCGTCTCCAGCTGACTATGGCCATGTAGGATGCAGGCCTCGAATGGTTTCCGTGTATTAAGAGGAGCCAGAAGTATGGACCCTTTAATGTGAAATCTCTCAGTCCATATTTAAGCCTCTGAGCCAGATCAAACCTGTCTGCTGTCCCGATGTTACGCTACAGGTCATCACTTCGTGTACTAAACTGAAATGCTTCAGACCCCCTGGGTCCATTGCAGGGCATTTGGTCGGAGGTTGGAAGTCTTCTCTTTTTGGGAGATAGTGACACTATGCCATGCTTTGCCAGGACTGCTGTTGGCATATGTAGTCAAGCCCCATGCAGAAGAGGTTAAACATAGTGTTCGGGTGTTTGGATGACTGTTTTAACCACCTCCAGGCCTTTGACAATTGTCACCTCATTAATCGTCACGGCAGGGAGCCTGGCATGGAGGGCAAAGCTGGACTTTGAAGTTCATACACTTAATTCTGGCTGAGCCCTGTTTCCCCATCTGCTCACGAGTCACTCACTTACCGACCTCATGGGCTGGCTGACCAGGTGAACTGCGGCCAGGCTTTCAGGGTGAAGGTGGAGGTTTCCTGACGTAGAAGGTGGTGGCATTCCTACAAGAGGTTGGTTCCTTTTAAGTAACAAGAATAAAAAGCTGAAGTCCACATTATTTTAAAGCCTCATTCATCCAGTTCTGAATTATTTCATCTGGAATGACTTGTCGGAAGCTTAGTTTTGCTGAGCAGTATCTTTCCTTCCACGGATAGTGCACAATTGGGTTTCAGTAAAATGGCCCCAGAAAAGGTGCCCTTCTCGTGAACCTCTGTGCATTCCCAGTGACTTTAGAAGAGCTTTTTTTATATTTAATTCAAAATCTAGTTACAAAAGATTCTTAGCAGCACCTGTAGACAATACTTTGCTAACCCAGGAGGAGTTACTGCATTAATAGTCTATCAAAACAGATTTCTTTTAAAATGCACTTACTTGATCTCTTCTTGCATTAAGATAGGATTCTTCTGGTTGCAAGTGATTAAATCTCAAACCAGCATTCCCACAAAATGCAGTTTTTGGCTTTTGTCCTTCAAGTTCAGAGAGATGATGGGCTTCAGGTATAATCAGATCGAGGTGCTTCAACAATGTTGAAGGGACTCTTTCTGTCTTGATTATTTTTCTGTGATGCCTTTGTTTTTTGGTGGTGGCTTGCTTCCCCCAACTCTGTGTTTCAAGTAGTTATAGTCCCAGTGGGAAAAGCAGATCTTTCTTGGGAGCTCCCACAAAAGTCCTGGGGTTGGCTCCCACTAAATCGACTTGAAACTATCACTGTGTCCAGGAAGGTGGACTGAGCTGTGTGGGACAGGTATACATACACCTGTGTGCCCCACACAGACCCAGGGTGGAGAGTTGGGGAGGAGTGGGTCCTCAAAAGGGAAATGATTGTGCATTTATGGGAACCAGAGGAAATGGATGATAGTCAGACTAGACCAACAAATGTCATCTATATGTTTTTAAATAATGAAAACCTCAGCCCCCAGTCAGTTTCAGTTGTATAGGGCTCTCTCGAAGGCATAGTTGGTTGGCCGTGTGTAACTAGGATACAAGAGTGATCGGGGTTTCCTTGGCGCCATCATTACTTGAAAGACCACCCGAAGTCAGGTGGGGAAGTGGGTTACACACCGACTCTGGTGAAACGTGAAGCGTCTGACAATGGACTCATCTTGTCAAACTCCTCAGCCTCTGAAATTCTTTCCCTAGGAAGGGGCTGTGTCACTTGGGAGGAAGAACCAATACTGACTCTAGAGTCCTACCCTAAGGATCAGAAGTTGGGAAAGATAGAGGAAGTTAGGTCATATCCAGGAGCCAGTGGGGGAAGGGAAGAAAACACTTGGGGATTTATAGATAGAGTCAGAAAATCTCATTACAGAAGAGCTTACATTTGTATAGATTTTTTTCCCAGGCACTTTCATCCATTATCTCATTTGAGCAACACCACAACCCATGTGGTTGGCAGGTCAGTAATTTTCATATTCATTTGTTGTATAAAGAAGCCAAGACCTATTGAGGTTAATTGACTGGACCGGCGTCACAGAGCTAATTAGTAAGAAGTCTGGGAATAGAATTGTGGAAGTTCTAGACCACTGCTACTCAGCAGACACATAATACAAACCACATACATAATTTTAAAAACTTTAGTAGCTACATTTTTAAAAAGTAAAAAGAAACAGGTAAAATGATGGTACTAATTCATTTTATTTTACCTAGTAAATACAAGACATTACTTCAACATATAATCAATATAAAAACTGGAGGTATTTTATGACATTTTTTTCTGTATGAAATCTTCAACATTTGATGTGTATTATATACTTACAGCACACCGTAATTCAAACTAGCCACATGTGGCCAGTGGCCACCATATTGGATGGCACAGTCTAGACTGTGCTTGTAATGAGTGGAGGCCATTCTTTGGAACCAAGTTTTCTGGGTTTAAATTCATTAATTCAGTTCAATAACTACTTATTGAGCATCTGTTAAGTGCCAGATCCTGAGAATACAATAGTAAATGAGAAAGAATTAATCCTTATCTTCATGGGATTCCTTTTCTAATGGGGGAGGCTGATCCAAAATAAATTTACAGTGAAATAAAATCATTTCAGTGTCCCATTTTCTATAAAGAAACACATAGGGTGCTGAGATTGAGAATGGTAGGTTGGCCAGGACAGCCTCTCAGTGCATTTGAAGCTGAGACCCCAAGGGTTATAGGAGGAGCCATGCAAAGAATTGAGGGTGGTGATAAAGTAGGATGTCCTAGGGGGAGAGAAGACATGCAAAGGCCCTGAGGCAGGAAAGCAGGCATGTTCCAGGAACTTAAGGCTGGCCGGAGCTGTCTGGAGAATGACTTAGAGGAGACTCATTTGCCTTGACATCCAAAGTGCCTGACCTATGGTAGATTGTCAATGAATGTTGTATGGATGGAGGGACAGATGGACGGACAGAAGACTGGAAAGAAGGGTACATTCTTTATGTCTTGTTTATGGCTGTTTTTGTGCTAAAATGTTAGTTGAATAATTGTAGTCTGCAAAGCCTAAAATATTTACTATCTGGCCCTTTACTGAAAAAGTTTGCAGACCTCTGATCTGTAAAATAGGATAACAGTACTAACTTCTTCAAACAATTGTGGGGATAAATGAGATGCCTGCCCCACCGACTAGCCTCCATATCCACTCAGTGGAGGGCAGTTTTCTCCCCTGTATTTCCCAAAATCCTTCTTTGAGCTCCGTATTTAGTGTTCCTGTGGATGGACCGTCCATGCTCCCAGGCAGCTGAAATGGGGGGTTGAGTTCCCCCTTTGGATCCCCACAGTCTTTCCTGAGTGTTGTCTTTTATGTACATGGGGGTGGGGGTAGGACAGAGTGGTCTGTAGCTCACAGACCCTGCAGTCATGATCCCCAGGCACTGGCTTAGGGTTTCATTAACGTTAATTATGGCCACGCTTCATTTCAAGGGAATGTGGTTTCTTACTGCTCTCAGTGGGGAGTAACTTAGATGGTGCCCCTTAATGAGAAAGTTGTGCTCTCGTCACTGTGAAATTGTGAGTGTGAACATGAATTTAGATGAGAATTTATGTATCCAGGGGCAACGCAGAGAGTTAAGAATTCCCTAAATACCTGCTCCTTACCAGGTGAGTTCTGTCCTGGGTGTTTGGTAAAAATATAGGAGCGCTGGGTGGAATCTCTAGGTTCCCAGAGAGAAAGCCAGGAGCTGGGATACACGGAGGTGATTGCGAATGTCCTCCCCAGAGCGCTGGGTTTCTCCACTTTGACACTGTTGACGTTTGGGGCCACATGGTTCTTAGTGATGGGGTTTTTTCCTGTACATTGCAGGTGGTTAACAGCTTCCCTGATCTCTGTGCACTAGATGCCAGCAGCTCCCCCCTCCCCAAGTTGTGAACAACAAAAGGTGTCTCCTGACATTGCCCAGTGTCCCCTGGAGGGCAGAGCTGTCCCTAGTGGAGAAGCATTGGGAACAGAGGGACCCATCGTGCCTGTGTGAGTCAGGAGGCTGCTTCTGCAGGATACAGGGCTTAGAGGTCAGACCCACTGGATTCAAATCCCCGGGGTGTGCTCTGCTAGCTGTGTGACCTTGGGCAAGTCACTTAACCTCTCGGAGCATAATGGAGCATAACTGCTGTTTCAAAGGTTGTGGCAGAGATGAAATGGGATGGTGTTAATGAAGTGCAGGCACCAGGTTGATTCTCTGTGCGTGTTGATGTCTTTCTCTCCCGGCCTCATCTGCCCCAGGCTCTGAGAATCTTCCTCTACCTCAGCTGATCCCTACGGGCAAAGGGGCACAGGCTGCCTTCCACGCCCCTCTCCTTCTCTGGTCTCCTTGAGACTTAGCAGGGGGCACGTGTTGTGGTGAGGAAAAGAAGTTGCACTTGATTACTTAAAGTTCTCTTCAAAGACTAGCGTGGCTTTCTAATTTGCAGCTGCATGAAAGAGTTCCACCTGCAGCTCCAAAAAGAATATGAGATCAGTGAGCTTCGCACCTTACCTCGGCCCAGCCTCCAGCACCGGTGACAGGCCTCGGAATGAATATGTAACGGGCCAGCTTTGACAAGAGCCGCTGCTTTTCTGATCCTGTCCCCACATCAGGAAAGAATCTGCCTCTTCTGTGTTCTGACCGCAGAAGGCAACAAGGGTAAACTAGTGGGGACTCGTTTGCCCTCTCAGCCCCCAGACATCACAAGGAGCGCTTGTGCCGACTTCATTGAATTCCAACCTAGAAGCAATGGGCTTTGCCAGCACCCAGGGCGCCCAAGTGGTGGGAAGGGAGTCGGCTCTGGGGTCACCTGTGTTTGTGCCTCACCCCGGGAGCAGCCACGCCGCGGGTACCTGCTGGGCCCGCACAGGAAGTAGGAAGGACGAGGGGCAAAGGCTGTGATTGGGGTTCCTGTCCTTGTCCTGCTTTGTCCTGTCCTCCCTGTTCACCCCGCCCTTCCTCTTCCTGGCCCTCACCTCCCCGTCTTTTAAATGGTTAAGGTAATGTCTGCAGGTGTAACAAATACAAAATATGCCAGTGTCCTTACAGTCAAACAGCAAAAGAGCCCCTATTCCTTCTAACCCTGTAAAATTTAGTCCAAAGGACCTGCTCTTAGCCCTTTCCTGTGCACTCGTCTGGAGACAAATCGATGATGTGCCCACCTCTGTGTGTGTCAGCGTTGTGCAGAGAAGCAGGACCAACAGGGGGTGGTGTGTGTGTCTGTATCTGTAGACCTCAGTCTGTATCCGTGTAATCTAGAGCCATGATTAGGCTTGAAGGAATTGACTCAGGCCGGATGGGAGGCTGGCAGGTCCAGAATCTTCAAGGCCGGCCAGCAGTGTGGAAACCCCGGCAGGAGTTCATGCTGCCGTCGTGACTGCGGAGGCAGAATTCCTTCCCACGTGACAGGTGCCATGAGACACGAGCCCGGCAACAGCATTTCAGCATTTACTCGTCTAGGCCCTCCAGAGGCCGAGACCAAGCTCCTGGCCCCATTTCACAGGTGGAGGGACTGAGGCCCTGCGTCTGCGGCCAGCCAACGGGGCTTCGGAGGGTCTTACTGCTCACCCCCTGCCCTGTTCCTGTTCATGACTCCTCCTCTTTCCCCACCTCCCCAGCCCCGCTCTGAGGTGCTGTCCCCACACTGCAGACGGGAAGAGTTGCCATCACCTCCCAAGGCTGAGACGGGGTTTGGAAAGGAGCTTGGCAGCATCTTGTCGTTAGAGATGAGTTTTCTCCTGCTGTGAAAAGAAGGAAGGAGCCTTGGGCTTCTTCTGCCTCACCTGCCACCTCTTGCTGAAGAGCCTGAGGCCTGGTCACTGTGGCCGTGGGGATGAGACACCAGGAGCCCACTGGCAGCCCCTTTCCGGGTCTACAAGGGTGATGTGGGTCATTCAAGCCTGGATCCCAGGTGCCTCACGTGCAGCCTGCGTGGAGATGGATCTTGGCCCCCAGATCAGCTCCCGCTCCTCCATGCAGGGGCGGGCGTGGCTCCTTCAGAGAAAGGGTGTGGGTCACTGTGTCTCCCTGGGACACTGGGCCCACTCATGACACACACCCAACCACAAGCGGGTCCTTAGACCTTCTTCTGTCTGCACTGTGTTCCAAAGTCAGGTTTCTCTGCCCCAGCATCCAATTCCACCTGGATCTTGGGGAGATGGAAGCACCCAGGCTCCTCCATCACCCCCCCCACCCAGTTTTCTACTCCGCTCTAATCATACTTTTCTTCGTATGCATTTGAATGCTGTGCTATTTCCTCCCCTCCAGAATGCTCAGAAACCCTCCCATTTCCTTGTTAAATAAAAGATGAGAGGCGGGTAATAAAATCCAGATGCCCTCAGGCCTTCGCTGCCACCTGCCAATTTTTCTGTCGATCTTTTTTTATATTTATTTTTCTTTAAACAAAACAGAAGCGATGGTTTGATGGTTTCGGAGCAAGAGGCCATATTCAAACGGCGTCATGACTTGTCGGGCCTCGCCATGTTTTATTCACTCATTTCTCTCCCTAGATTCAGGGCTTGGACTCAATATTACAACTTCCCTGCAGATGATTTTTTAAATGCCTCTCAAGTGCCAAGGTCCTGTTCTGATCCACCCCCTAGAGAGGTGGAAGCAGTCTGGCTAATGAGAGAAAAGAGGTTACTTATGGGAATGTGGACAGGTCCCCAGGTGGCTTGGGTAAGAGACTTCACTGCTCTCAGCCTCAGTTTCCCTATCTGTGAAATGGGGTTGATCATTGCAGGTGGTTTACAGAGTCAGAGGTTGTAACCAGAGAATGTGTTTGAAACACACACTTAATGCTCTTTCCATGGTTGGGACTGAGTGAATTTTAGACACAATCACCATCTCACTTTGTCCTAAGAGCTGTGTGAGGCAGGTGTTATCATCCCCTTTTTATAATTTTTTAAAATTGTTTTTGACATGGAGAGAAAGAGAGATACAGAGACAGAGAGAGAACTGAACTGGGGGAACTCCCCAGCCCAGCACATGGGTCCGCACGGGCCGGGGCCGGGATTCAATCCTCGGTCTCCGGTGCTGCAAAGTGAGCGCTTAACCCACTGAACCATCCCGGCTTCCCCTCATCCACTTTTTAAAGATGAATACACTGAGACTCAGAGCTGGGAATGAATTCCAGAGCAGTGGGTTCCAGAGCCAGGGCCCTCCCACCTCACCAGCTGCCTGGATTTCCAAAGAGGAGGGCAACCCCAGGCCCCAGCTTTGCCTGACGGTTCTAAGTGCTTTGTTATGGCCCAATCTATCAGGAACCAATTAGGGCTGAGGGCACTTAGCTGCAGATGTGGTTTCTGGGTAATGATGGGAATGAAGCAGATGGAAACTCGCACCCAGCAACAAAAGGCAGCTGGTTGCCATCAGAGCAAGACCTCGCATGAGGCTGGAGCTGTAGTTAGTGCAGAAGAACCGGGGTAGGGACCTCTGCTTGGTGTCCTCTGAGGCCCTATCACAACACCTGTCACTATGCATAGAGAACTAAGAAAGGGTGTCTCTGAACCACATTGTCCTGTCTCCAAACCTAATAAGTCCTCTGTACCTAAGGGAGCCTCTTGCATAACTGGGAGAGTCTTGGGGTGAGCGGACAAAGCTGACATTTTTCAGTGCAGGCTGAGAAATGAATGGCACATGCATCTCCCACGTGGGGACTGTCCTTTGCCTGACTGGTCCCCACGCATGGCAGGAGATGGGCCCCTCAGAATGGCAGCCTCAACCCCGTAGACTGCAGTGCCTGCAGCTAACCAACCAGTTGCTTTGGGTTCCAACTTCAAAATCTCAGGAGCGAGAATCTGATTGGCCCATCATAGGTCAGGAGCTCACCCTCATCCAATCACTTGTCAAAAACGGCAGGTCCATGTATTGTAATCAGGGCTACAGGTGGTGGGAGAATGTGGGCTGTCAGGTATCTTGAAAGAGGCCCGCTGAAAGGAGATGCTAGGGTCTCATCTGGATGGTTTTCAGGATTAAGAAACACATGAGTGATGAATGGGTTGCATAGTGTCCCTCCAAAATCATGTCCACCTGGGACCTCAGAATGTAACTGCATTTGGGAGAAGAGTCTTTGCAGATGTAATCAAGTGAAGATACTGTCATTCTGGATTCAATGACTGGTGCCCTTCTAAGAAGAAGGGATGAACATTCAAAGACACAGAGACATGCTGAGACGGAAATTGGAGTGAGCAGTGACAAGCCAAGAAATGACACAGATTGCTAGAAGCACCGGAAGCTGGGAGAGACAAGGAGAGACTCTGCCTAGAGCCTTCGCAGGGGAGTGTGGCTCTGCCAATGCCTGATTTCAGACTTCCGGCCTCTAGAGTTCTGAGAAAATACATTTCTGTGGTCTTAAGCCACCTCGTTTGTGGTAGTTGGTTGCAGCAGCCCGAGGAAACAAATGCAGATGGTCAGAACATCCACCTTGCTTGGCACTAATAATAGCTAACATGGGTAGTGTGCCTACAGTGCTTCCGGTGCATTATCTCCTGTGACCTTCCCAATGACCGTAAGTGCTCTGAGATCAGGGGCAATCGGATTCTTTCAGCTTTACACAGCGCCTGTTTTCCTTCCCCACTGGAAACCCGATTCTCTCCTTGCAACGGGTGGGATACAGCCGCAAGGCTGTGGCTGTTTGAGAAGCTGTGTGTCCCTCACTGAAACCGATGCATGTGAAGAATCATTCGGGATCACCTGCAGCCCAGGAACCGATCACCACCAAGGCATGAGTGAATTCCTGTGGTTCACGAATAGGAAATACCGTCCTTGAATTCAGATAATCCGGAAGATTATAGGTCTCCTATCGGAACTCCATAGGAAGCAGTTCAGAGATCAAGCAATGGCCCGGAATCAGGCTCAGTGTTTATCCACAAATTGCCTCAAAGACCTTCTGTTTATGTTAATGTACTTCAGTGTTTGGAGGGTGCTGTTTGCCTCCCCCCCCCCCCCAGTTGCTTTGCAAAATAGATGAGCTGATTTCACCCGCTTTAATGAGTATTTACGCCACAGGGAGCAGGGTAATTTCTGTACTTGCAATCTAGACCCCCTTGAGGGCACAGTGTTCTGAGTGGGAGGACGGACACCCCAGCAGAGCAGGCCTGGAAGAGGCTGATATGCACGGGGTCCGTTGGCATTAATTTCCTTTGGCCTCTAATCCCGCTCTCTGGGAGGATTGCTAGGTAGTGGGGTGTGTTTGATTAAATTCAGCCCAGCCTGGGACATACAAGTGGTTTTTCAGCTGGAGGTGGGATGGCCTTTTAAGAACTTCAAGGTGCAATTTCTTGGCTTTTTCGTTGTGGCCAGGGGATTAGGTCAGGCAGGGGAGGGGTGTCGGGGGCGGCATTGAAGGAGGCATTCACTCTTGGGGTTGGGGAAGTGTCAGAGAATCAGTGCTGCCTTAAATTCTGTGCCCTAAGCACTTCCCAGCACATTGTTGGCGCTCCATCATTATTTGTTGAATAGACAGATTACTTTCTGCTCCACAAGGGGGGAAGTGAGGCTAAAAGAGGTTAAATAACTCACCCAAGACTTGGCACGCGGCAGGCCCTGGTTTTGTGGCTCCAGAGCTATCCACCTCTCTCCCTCCCTGACCCCACCTGATCCTGGCTCTCTTCTGTTGCCCTTCATTTCTGGGTTGGCTTTTGGCAGGGACTTGATTGCTTGGAGTTCAGAGAGAATGAGAAGGAGATAAGTCCATTGCTAGAAACCTGTCCTTCCTCTGCCCGAGTCTCCAGGGAACTGGTTGGGTTCCTCTGGACAATTGTCCAGCCATGGACAGAGAAAAATGGCCTTGTATGTATAACATGGAAACTATGGGGGACTTCATTCCGAGCTGAGCATCTCACCAGCCAGAGAGGACCTTTTAAAGGGGCCCCCATGGGCCAGCCACTGGTTACAGGAGTTTCACTGAATCTCTATCTTTTTGCAAGTGACTAGAGCCCGTGACTTGGTCTCCAGGAATGTTCCAGGTTGCTGGATACATGGATGAAAATGATTCTTAATGAGGACATTAGTTCTGCCAACACTGGGGAGTTTGGAAGACAAGAAGTCCTGGTTTGACACCATCTGCAGCCTCTGCAAGTTGTTTCTGGAAACTTTGATGTGGTTTGGGAAGAATGAATTGCCTCCCACCCTGCCCCTGTTTAGTTTGATGGGTCTATTTGAAGTCTGGCTATAGAACCTGTTCTTGAGATTCTCTAATTACTTCACCCTTCAACATTCAATCATGTATCTGCATGTTTGTTATGTATCAGGCATAGTGTGCATAGCTCAGGATAGGACTGAAGAAGCCGATTTTGAGGAGGGAGATGACTGAATCCCACAGCCTTGCAATGGTAACTGCTGGGCTACCAAGGAGAGATGCTTGGTGTTGGGAGGGTCTGGAATGGAGAATCGTGTTTGACTAATGACATTGGGGATGGCTTCCTATGGGGCATTATGTTTACGTTGCTATATGAAGGTTTAGAAGAAGTTAACTGGGACAGACAGTGGCAACAGCATGTGCAAAGGCCCTGGGGGTGGGCAAGGAAGCATGTTGCATTTGAGTGAGTGAAGAAGGACAGTCTGGTGGGAGACATGGAACAAGTGAGAAGGGCCAGATCCCACGGGGACGTTGGAGGCTCTATTAGTTTCCTGGGGCTGCGTAACAAATTACCCCGAACTGGGTGACTTGAAAGCATAGAAACGTATTCTCTCGTGGTCCTGGAGGCCAGAAGTCTGAACAAGGCGTCAGCAGGGCTGTGCCCACTCCAAGGGCTTTCAGGGAGAATCCTTGCTTCTCCAGCTTCTGGTGGCTTCAGAGGTCCCCTGGCTGTGGCTGCGTCACTCCGGTCCCTGCCTCCATCTTCACGTGGCCTTCCCTTCTGTGTCTCCTTAGTCAGATCTCCCTCTGCCTTTCTCTTATAAGGACACTTGGCATTGAATTTGGGGCCCACCTGGATAATCCAGGATTGTTTCATGCAAGACTTCTAGCTCAATCTTATCTATAAGAACCTTTTATCCAGATAAGGGAGCATTGGCAAGTCCCAGTGGCTATACCTTTGGGGGAGGGGTCCCACTCCACCCACTACAGAGGTGATGGCAAAGAATTTGGCATTTATGTTATGACCTTGGGAAGCCACTCACAGGCAGGATGAGAACTGGTGAGCGTTCAGGTGCAGCTAAGAGGTTTTTTCCTCACTCACCTGGGGAGAGGTGATAGTGGTTTGTCCTGGAGCGGTGATGGGGAAGGATGGTGAGAAGTGAATGGATGTCAACTGGAAGCTCCTTTTATCATGTAGAATCATTTATTCTGGGTGGCCCTGCATGATGGCACCCACGTTGGGAATTGTACAAAACCTGATAAGAGGACTTTTCAGCAGTTTGAGCCTTTCTCCCTTACCTGAGAGACCCCAACATTTGCTTCCACACTGACGATTCCTCCCTTATGTGGCTTTCTTGTGCATAGATGTTTTCTTCAGTGCTGTTAATAGCATTCTGGTTAAGTACACACAGTGGCAGGAAGCCAGTTAAAGCACCGACAAGCTTTATCTATCTCCATATATCTCCACAGCTTCAGTGCAACAGCATTATTTTTCACTGACTTATTATTTACTTATTTTTTATAACAGCCAGGTCAGTCCTGTGCAGGGAGAGTCAGTAGGAAAGGCAAGTTGGTGCTTACTGTTGCATTTCATTTGCATTTCATTCAGGACCTCACTCTACCATGATGCTGAGGTCAGACCATGGCTGGGGAGGCAAAGTGGTGGGGAGGCCATGCCGGTCCCTGTCACACGGAACGCTGAGGAGGGGAGCAGAGGGAGCAAGGCAGTTGACCCAGCCGCCATGGTCTGGCTGTGATGCCCTCAGTCACATGACATCTCCAGCACCCTGTAGCCGATGGCCTTGGGTAGGTCACCTAACGACTCTACCCCGTCTGTTGAACGGAAGACTAAGAACACCTGCTTTATTGTGCTGCTGGGGGAAGTAAGTGAGGCGAGGCGCTGGCAGGGCTCACTCACGGGGCTGTGATAATCACCAGTGACCCTTTCCATGGAAGCTGTGGCGTGGGCTTGCTCACGGGTTTCTGTCGTGCAGTATCTTAGGTGCTGCACCGAGTGCAGAACAGAACATCCCAGGTCGGCAGAGGAGTAGACAACAGGCATGCAAACCAATTCGTCTGTGCAGTGTCAGCGAGGATAGACTGCCAGAGAAAAACGCGAGACGAGAGACGGGGTGGAGCGTGTTGGGGAAGAGGCTGCCGTGTTAGACGAGGGGGTTGGCGTGGCTTCTGTGTTGAGCACATAACTGAATGAAATGATGGAACAAACTCGGTGGACTTCTGTGGAAAGAATATTTCAGGCTAAGGGAACAGCATGTGCAAAGGCCCTGAGGCAGCCAGTGAGACTGATGGCCCCAGTCAGGAAAAGGGCAGGAAATTATTATAACAAGAAGTAATGTAACCTCAGATGGTGCTAGGAGAAAACCAAGGTGGGTTAGGGGACAGAATGGGACATAAGAGAGAGACCACTGGGGGCTCATGGGGGACAGGGTGTGTCAGGGAAGGTCTTCCTGAGTGTCTTGCTATCAGGGCTATGTATGTTCTAGAAAGCGAGTATTTGGGAGCTGCTCTGTAGCATTCTCTTTGCTCTTCTGTGTAGAGAGTGATTGTGGTTGCAGACAGGTGGGTGGAGGGGTGTGGGGGTGCTGCCCAAAGGTCCCAGCAGGCTCCACTTGGTGTGTGTGACCCCCTGTGGACAGAGCGAGGAGGGGATGACAGAGAGTGTGACCAAAGTGAATTCTCCGGAGGACACACGAGAAGCCATGAGCAATGGGGAGTTCTCGGGAGCTGGAGTGAGAACTAGAGGAAGGGCAGAGGGGCCAGTAGTGTCCCAGGGCTGCTGGGCAGAAGCACTGCACACAGCGTGGCTTACGACACAGAAATGCAGGCTCCCACTTCAGGAGGCTGCAAGGCCAACACGGAGGGCTGGCGGAACCGGTTCCTTCCGAGGGCCGGGGCAGAATGCGTCCCGGGCCTCTCCCCCAGCTCTTGCAGTTTGCGGGTGTTCCTTGGCCTGTAGAAATGTCACCGCCATTTCTGCTTTCATCCTCACATGGCGTCCTCCCGTGTCTCTTCACATCACCTGCCCCCTGTGTGCATCTATGTCCAAGGTGTCTCTTTTTACAAGGCGGCCAGTCATCTCAGATTAGGGACCCACCCTACTCTATATGCCCTCATCTAAATGGAACTGATTTCATTTGCAACAACACTCTTTCCAAATAAGGTCGTACTCTGAGGTACTGAGGGTGAGGAATTCAACACGTGAGTATTGAGGGGTGCCACACAATTCAGCTCGTAATGGGGACTTAAAACGTCTTTTTAGTGAAGTCTAACATACGTACACAAGAACACACACTAGTAAGAGGAGAGCTTGAATTGTCATCACATCAACACACCTGTGTAACCAGGGCCAGATCAAGAATCAGAACATCGCCAGCTTCCTGAGGCCCTGTGGAGGGGACCTTTCATTTTCCATAATGTGCCTTCCGGGGCTGTTTTACCACTAGCACTGTGTGAACTTATTGTACAATAAAACCAAATTGAACTGAAAAACCCAGAGCTGCCTCCTAAGGAGGCCGAGCTGACACAGTTCCCTCCATGGTGGGGGAAGAGAGCGGGGCCGTTGGCTCAGTGTGTTGGATGCTTTTCAGTGGAGCTTTCCTACCTGGGACTTGCAAAAGGGTTCAAGGTGCCTCAAACTGCTGATGGGCTCTGTCCCCTGGGGGCCCGTGACAGCTGTCTATTCTGATGCACAAGGTAGGTCACTTCGCGTGAGCCGTGAGGTGAAAAAGGTTGAGGAGTGCAGCATGGCAGGGGCCGTCCCAGGAAACCTTCCCTGCAACCCAGCGAGACAGGAGTTATGGTCAGTCAGTCCCATGGTGCAGGGGTGGAAGCTGAGGCTGTGGGGGTGACTGACTTACCAGGCCCAGTGTCCCAGGGGTGGCAAGGGGAGGGCACGGCTGTCTTTGCATGTCTGCTTCACTCGTTGGTGGACATCCTGGCTAGTCCCGGGGAGGCCTGGAGTGAGAAGGGTCCTTTTTGGAAAGGCACTGTCTAGCTCGGTCCCGTCCCTTTCCAAGAGAGACTAGGCTGCCTTGCTGCTCAGCTGCTGAGCTGGGCTCTGCATTTCATGGCTACTCCAAGTGACTTCGCGATACGACCTCCAGCAATGCCAGGTTGTAGGTATTGGGTCATCGTTTCTTACGGAAGAGAGATCCAGGCTGCGGAGAAGCACATTCCAGGTTTGTTGGACCCCAGTCGGCGTTTTTCTTGGCCTCCACTGTGAAACTTAGCTGCGAGGACAGCTCAGGTTATTCTGGGACGAGGCTCGCTTCTGGAAGTTTGCACAAGTCGTGCTTCTGAGCCATCCGCTCTCATTTGGGGTTCACTGTCCACTGGTTCTCTTATGATCCAGGTAATGTGATCGTGAGTGGAGTGGGACCCCACAGAGACCTGAGCTGGAGCCTGGCAGTCTCCCCAGGGTGGCAGGTGGCAGGTGGCGTTGTGCCGTACTTCAGCGGACCTGGGTTTTATAGCTCCTTTGCTAATGGTCATAAACTTGGCATTTGCTCCTGGTACTTGGGGAGCCCTGTACCTCTAATTAAATCAGATCTGAGCAGGTGGAGAGCGCATAGCCGAAGATGTGTCACAGCGGTGCGGAAGGTGGGAAGGAGGTGGACTCAGTCGCTGGGGGCTTCTGTCCCTGTGCTGGCTGTCAGCTGTCTGTCCCTCCCACAAGCGCAGGGGCGGAGAGCCCTGATGCTTGGTCTTCCCAAGGAGAAGCACTTACCTCTCTAAGTGTCTCTCTTCCTCTCTGTCCACCCCTGGACCCTCTTTCCTGCTTCACCTCTCCATTATCATAGGGTAAATTATCTGCCTGCTAAGACACTTTTCAAATTGTGATACTATATATTTATTTATACATAGCCTCAAATTTGTCATTTTAACCCTTAAAAAATTATTTTATTGTTTTGAGAGAAGGTGAGAAAGAGAGAGAGAGAAGGGAGAGGGCCCAGAGCAATCTCCATAGTTGTGTATCCTTAGTTGTGACATGGTTTCATTCCACACAGGTGGATGGGGGGCCACGCAGGGCAGGAATCGAACTCGGGGCCTCCTGCATGGGAGGCGAGAACCTTCTCTGCTGAGCCATCTCCATGGTTACCAATTGCGCTGCAGTTCAGCATATGGGGCTGCACAGGCCAGGGCTGGGAATTGAACCCTGGACCTCGCAATTGCGAGGCAAGCGCTCAACCGCTGAGCCATCCCGGCGTCCCCTCACTTTAAGCATTTTTAGGCATAGAGTTCAGTGCCATGGACTACATTAACAGGATTCTGTGACCCTCACTCCTGTCGTCTCCAGAACTTTTCCATCTTCCCAAATGGAAACTCTGTACCCATTAAACAGTACCCCCCACCCCCCCATTTTCCCTCCCCCACCCCCTGGAAACTGCCATTCTTCCTCTTCATGACTTTGACTACTCTAAGTACCTCATACGCATGTAAATGCAATCATAATAAGATTTGTCCTCTTGTGACTTTCTGATTTCACTCAGCATGTCTTCAAGTTCATTCATGTTGTAGCATGGGTCCGTTTCCTGTGTTCTAAGATTGAATGATATTTCATCGTGTGGGTCTGGGCACGGCTTGTTTTACCCATCATGTGGATATTTGGACATCCGGGCTATTTCCACCTTTTCAGCTATTGTGAGTAATGCTGTGGTGAACATTATGCACATGTGTTTGTTTGAGTACCTATTTTTAATTCTTCTGGGTATGTCTCGGAGTGGAGTTGCTGTGTCCTATGGCAGTTCTGTTTGACTTTCTAAAGAACCACCGATCTTTTCGACCACAGTCGTATCATTTTATATTTCCATCAGCCAGGTGTGAGGGTTCCTGTTTCTCCATGTCCTCATCACCACTTATTTTCCTTTTTTTTTTTTAATTATAGCTACACACCCTAGTGAGTGTGCAGTGGTATATCATTGTGGTTTTAATTTTTATTAATCTAATGACACTGAGCGTCTTTTCATGTGCATGTTGGCTGCCATGTGTATATATTCTTTGGAGAATGTCTAGTCAAGGCTTCTATTCGTTTTTTCATTGACTTGGTTGTCTTTTTCTTGCATGCTCCCTTTTGTTCCACATTCCTTTCCTTAAGCCCTTCCAGCCTGTGGGTAGCAGTGACGACCTGCAGAGGTGAGGGGACAGGCTTGTGACTAGCCGGATCCAGTAGAACACCACCTCTGGGGCCCTTGAGCAACTTCCACTCTCTGTGCCTCAGTTTCCCCTTCGTACAATGGAGACAGGACCCTCAGCCTCCCACATGGGCTCTGAAGATTGGAGGTAACGGATGGGCAATGTTTAGGCCAGTGCTCAGCATGGGGAGACCCCGGCAGACGGCAAAGCACTATCTTAGCTTGATGGTTACTCCTTCTCCTCGATTGAATCCACAGCTCACAGCTTGGCCAGTGACATATACTACAATCCTAGATGCTTTCGTGTCCACAAGCGATCTGGGATGGACGCTGTAGACAGAGATGGAGACAGCCACACAGCCTAGGGGTTCTGTACCAAGGCGAATGAGGCAGGAGGGGCCCTTCCAGAACATCTTGGTGGGAAGGCTCTGATTGCACCCAGCATGACCTTTGGTGGGCAGCCATCCATCCCTCTGCCAACCTGCCAAACCTACTACATAATTCATCGTGATGCTCAAGTCACACGGAAGGTGGCAGAACCCGAAGGGCGGGTGCCTTTGCATATTCAAGAGGAAGAGGAGCCTCCTATGCAGTCTCGCAGGTGCCTGTGGAGCAAGGTGAGGGCCAGTGACTCAGTGTTCACGGCGGTGATCCTCCTTCGCAGCAGTCAGACACCAGGTTGTGTCGTTTCCCAAGGACTGCAGTGTTTGTACCTTGACATTACTCCCCCAGTCTGCCACTTGGGATGCCTGTGGCCCTGGATTCCAGGGCACATGGTCACAAAATGCCCCAAAGTGCAGCAGCCTTCTTTCGGCTCTAAAAACTGCATGCACAGCCTCCCAGTGCCCTCCCACCCCCTCGAAAACACAGCCCTGATTCATCTGAAAGTCACCTGGGCAGCAGTGCCCACCCAGGTCAGGTGCCCCCCGAGGCTCTCTTTTGGTGACTTCCCTCTGAATCAGAATCCCATTGCCTGTGGTTGGAAAATCCTGTGTGGCATTTAGAGATGCAGTCTCCTTGGAGATGGAAAGTCTGCCCACAGGCCTGGGATCCTGCGTGGCCACACATGGGCGCTTCTGCTCCTGGCAGGACAGAAAACCAGGTCTCTGGATGCGGAGCTGAAGCCGTCCATCCGCCCATCTGGCTGCACTTTTTCTAAGCCAGCCAAGTGCCACAGAGCGAGGCCCCTTTGATGTGATCACGTGAGAACGAGACCTGAATTTTTCTTTTTGAAGATCACTGCCGTCTAATTAACCTGTTTGCTGGCAGCCATTAATTCAAGACATTTAAATAAGCAACACAGCCAAATTCCCTTTGTACGTGCTTGAGTCAAGGGTGTAGGATAATCTTTGAATTGTTAGTTTTCCAGGTTAACAGAGGGACGCTGGCTTTTATTCATTCCTCCAAAAACTATTTCTTGAGCTCCTACTGTGCACCAGGGTGTGTTCTAGACATGAGGGATGGAGTGGTTAACAAAACTGCCATGACCCTGCGCTCCTGCAGTTAATATTCTAGACCAGACCTGGGCAGACTTCTCCAAGGCAAGGGCTGCGTCTGATTTTCTCCAAGTGTCGCGGTCCATTAGCTATTTATTTTATTATTCAGGCAGTCGTCCCCAAAATTGCTTAGCTGTTTACCCGTGGACTACGATGGATGTCTTGCCTAGCCCTGTCCTAGACCAATGGTCAGAAAACTATGGCCCAGGGGTCGATGGAGCCCACTGCCTGTTTTTGTAAATAAAGTTTTATTGGGACACAGCCAGGCTTCTGTGCTGATGTATTGTGTAGGACGGCTCTTGTGCTTCAGGAGCAGAGTTGAGCTGTTGTGATGGACACTGCGCAGCCTGCAGAGTCCATAATATGGACTTTCTGGCCCTTGATGGGAAAATGTGTTAACCTGGGTTATAGAACCACCTTATTCTTTTTAATGACAGCATAGCGCTCTGAAGTGTGGGTGCACCACATTTTATGACATCACGGCCTGATTAAGACGTCCCCTGCTTTACTCTGTGTGTGTGGCAGTGCAGATCCACTATGTGGAGCTGTCCCAGGGGCACCTGGGTTTTGGCGTAGACACTGTGGACTCTTCAGCAGTGGCGGACTTCATGCGCCTGTGGCCCCTGGCTGCCCCGGATAGCGTGCTTTGGCGGTGCTTCTCCCCTTTCCTCCCGGCCTGCTCCAGCCCGAGTCTGGCCCGGGGACAGCCTGAGCAGATGCTGGCAGTGTGACTGGCATTTTGTTCCCAAGCTTCCGTCTGAGCCGAACCTGCAGGTGACAGTACAGGTGGGTGTCACTGAAGTGGGGCTACGGGGCCGTGTGATGGTTCTCAGGAGTGCGGGGGCATTTTTGAAGAGCTTGTAGAAATGCAGGTGTCTGGGCCCCACTCCAAAGGACTTGAGAAACTCTGGAGTTGAGGGTATGTGTCTGACTTGAAGAAAAATGGAGCTGTAGACTTTTTAAAGGAATTTCAGCTTTAGTGGCCTTAAGCATGCATTAGGGGTCTCTGGTTGCCAGTAGCAGAAGTCAACTCTGGCGTAAGACAGAGAACCTACGCGGAAGATTTCAGGTGACTCTCAGGATCAACCAGAAATCTGGGAAGGGAGCAGGGTCAGGGTGCTTGGGGCTGTCTGGAGCAGGCATGCCTTGACAAGGCTGTTGGGGGAGCCACCAGCAGGTAAATTGAGCTTCAGAGATTTTTCCACCATGGGCCACTCCACTAAGATTTGTGCTTCTTAGAGATGCTCCAATTGGTCTGACTTGGCACCTGGTGACTTGGGGAGAATGGCCTCTGACCCTGGGGTTGGCACCCCCAGTAAGACTGCACAGAGGTAGTGCGAGGTTTCCCCAAAGAGTGTGGGGGTGTGCCTGCTGGAGAGTCACAAAGACATGTCCCCCACAAAGCAGTGATAGGAGTCACTGGCTACAGTATTTAAACACGTACACCCTGCCGAGCAAGAATAAACACACGAATGAGCGTGTTAAGCTCTAATTCCCAGCAGGCCCACTGTCTACATTATTTGACCCAAATGGACACTTTTTAATATCATCACGAGTTACTGCTGGAATCAAAAGTTGAAAGTAGGTCAAAGGCCTTGGTTTGAAAAAAACAACACTGACTTCAGGCAACAGTTCTTTAAATTCACATGGAAGAAGAGTTTCAGGCTTTCTTCTCAGAGTCCGAACAAGTAGGACAGGCACGAATGACTTATCGGAAATTCCACGCTGCTGGGGTCACGCCGGCTGAAGTTCACGGTGCTCTCTGCTCAGCTCACGCTGATTCATCTGCCCCCACACACGTCGGGGGCTGGTGGAGGGCTGGAGAGGTTATCCCGTGGTATAAATCAGAACACTCCAAGTCTCGTGGTCAGTCTGGAGGGAGGGGAGGTGCGTCATGGTGAAATGGACGAGGTGTTAAGGGTGGTCTGCGCTAAGCCCTCGTTTTACGAGGGAGGTCCAGCGCTGGCCCTGGGCGTCCAGCCAGCCTATTGTCGGCTGAGCTCTTCCCGAGCTCTCGGCAGTTGGGAGATGTCTGTCTCATGAGCTGTGATGGACACATTTCAGTGTGGCTCTCACAAAACTGCCAGGTTGAAATGTGCGCCCCTCTAGACATGTCTAAGGACTCACTCAGTTAATCTCCCCCCAAACCCTGGAGTAGAGGAAGCTTCTGTGAAGTATTGCATAGGTGGCAAAATACTCAGTGTCCCTGAATAAATATTCCAGCTGACCTCTCAGTTGCAGAGAGAAGGCCCTTAGTTGGCTGGTGACCCGAGCAGTTATCCATTTCACATTTGCTTAGGATGCTGACCCTGGATGGGTTCATGTGGAGATGTCCGGGTGATGACAGTTCAAATGATAGCCTGCACATGCACACAGACCCAGGTCCCAGACAGGCTGCCTTATACTTTAGAACTAAGAGCATTAGGGCCCAACAGAACTAAGTTCAAATATTGACACTGCCCCTTATATGCTGTGTGGCCTTGGTAAGTCACTTAGCCTCTCTGACCCGCTGTTTTGTTTTGTCTCATTTGGTGATGACGATCTGCATCTTAACCATAAAAAGTAAATGCCTATAAAATGCTTAGCACAAGTCATATAGTAAGAGCTCAATGAACGGCAACAGTCACCGTCAAAACCAGGATGCTTGGGCCAGAAAGAGACAGAGACCGCTCAGGAAATCCCTGCTTTTGACAGGAGGGGAAGCAGCCTCGTTGCCCATGGTGACTTGCTAAGTAACTACCAAGTCAGGTCAGCAACTCTACCTCCTGCTGCCCTACTGGTGATCTTACCACCTCAACACATGGCCTCCCTTGGGTTCACCCTGGTCAGGCCAAACCACCCCCAGTAGGGTGGGTGCCATAGGCTGGGGTAGCGATGCTGCCTAGGTGCCTCTTAACCTCTCTCCCTGTTTTCCTTCAGGTTTTTGATTTTAGGGGATGTTTGTGAGTTAAGTGACTCCCTGCTCAAGGGGAGGTCAAGAGAAGGGGGAAGAAGCCAGCCCTGGGCCATCACTTTGTGGGTTGGCAGAAGCCTGCCCATGTCCCACTGACCCCAGGGGACAGTGAGAGCAGACCTCCGGGCAACTTTCTCTCGGAAGTTGTCTTTTCTTCAGGCAAAAGGGAGGGGGAAGGAAACCTAAAAGCTAACATCCAGCCACGTGCCTTGAGATCTCTGCCCAAAATCAGTCACTGTTGTTAATAATGAGGGCTGTCATGAGCTCCGGTTCAGTCGGAAATGATGGCCCGTGTAAATATTTGGTCTGTAACTGATTTATGGGTTAGGGGACAAAAAAATAAGATTAGTCGCTAATCACTGGGATGCAGGGAAATCTGTGGGCCTGGATATGGGCACAGATCAGGCCTGGGAGGCAGAATAGAGGGTGGCTGTCTGGGTGAG
Source organism: Craseonycteris thonglongyai (assembly GCA_004027555.1). NCBI lineage: Eukaryota > Metazoa > Chordata > Mammalia > Chiroptera > Craseonycteridae > Craseonycteris > Craseonycteris thonglongyai. The sequence goes on from PVKE010004828.1 coordinate 36,354, forward strand.
CTCAGATGGGGTGGGCGAGCCAGGGCTGGGTGTGGATTCTGGATTCTTCCAGGGGGCAGAGGCAGCAGCATTGTCCAAACCCAGGTCAGGAAATGGCCAAGACCAGCCCGGTGGCAAGATGCCCAGTTTGCAAGTGAAGGATAGGTTCTCCCTAGCTAACCCCGAAGCAGGCAGCTGAGACACTCCAGGTCTGTGCAGGCACATCTGTGAAATACGAGTGACCATAGGTGATGAGCGCATTCAGTGAAATCAATAGAGCGGTGAAGAGCATGCTTTGAAGTCAGGGAAATCTGCGACTACTCCCTGGGCCTTCATCAAATTGAGACCTCGGTGCGTGAACTGTTGAGAACCCCAGTTACCTTGATGGCAAAGTGGAGGTCGTAATCGTTTCTATTCCCAATGAGATAATATGCCCCAACCATAGGGCCTGACCCCTGGCATCTCAGCCAGATGCATCTCAGGGCTGATACCAGCTGTCCCATAAGTACTGGGATTCACCCCCCCCGCCCCCCCAGAGGGGCTAGCACAGGCACTTACCTTTCCTGCCGGTTCATTACCACCCCCACCCCCACCCCACCCCCACTTCCGCCCCACCATGCAGCAAACGCCTCCTATTAGAAATAACATACAGGGTGGGGGCTCGCCTGGCCCTGGGGGGCCACCCCCGTCCCAGCTCACTTCCAGGAGGAGCCGCCAGCGTACATGTGAGGTGCAGTGGGCGCTCTTGGACTGGCCTGCTTTCCTTTAGTTAACTGCCTCTCACTACATGCCAGGCCTCGTGCTGAGCGCTGGGGGTCCAGGAGGAGCCAGGCACGCATGGTCCCTGCCCTCATGGTGATTCTTAGCGGTGGGAGAGGCCCACGCTCAGCATGTGATCAGAAAAACATGCGTGTACGGCAAAGCTGTGACCAGAGCTTGAAGAAACCTGTAGGCGTTACAAGGCCTGGCTCACCCCAGGAGGTGTGAGGTCAGGATGTGGAAAGACACCAGGTGGCAGCTCTGGGGTGAATCAGGCGGTGGGGTGTAGGGTACTGGGGGGGGGGTACTTTGGTGTGTTTTCATTTTGCTACTTTCTGGTCAGCCCAGACCCCACTGGGACGGGTTGGCAAGTTGCAACCTCAGGGCGCGTTTTGGCCCACCGCCTGTTCTTACAGCCAGTTTTATTGGAACATGGCTTTGCTCACTCATTCCGGGTCGTCTGTGACTGGTTTTGTGCCACGGTGGCAGAGTGGGGTCATTGAGACAGAGCAGACGACCGGCAAAGACAAAGACACTTATTTTCTGGCTTTTTGCAGAAAATACCCGTTCTGGCCTCTGCACTGGAACATCTTTCCTCTCCTGTCTTGTTCTTTTCTCGTCTATTGCACTCACCCTGGATCTGAAGCAGTGTCTTAGCAGACAAGAGGGCAGTGTGTGGCTGTGTATATATAATATATATGTCATATCTGTAGATGGGGCAGTTTACTCTTCCCACAAAGCTAGTCTTGGTAGAATGTCTGATGTTGAGAGCTGATCTGTAACTGAGCAAAGTTTAACCTTTAAAAAAAAAAAAAAGCAAAACCTGTACATTTGTTCTTAAGACATTTTACATTTTTCAAGTACATTTATATATGACATATATTTACATGTATCATATGTTTAATTATACATAGTATATAAATGTATAATTTACATACTTGTACCTAAATAGATTACATGTTTTATTTCTAGGAAGCTATAGACAACCATATTTTTCTATCTGTCAACTAAATCTAAGTTACCAACTTACTGAGAGAAACCATTTGGGAAACAAAATCCATCTCAAATTTGATCTTCAATTTAAAAGTTCTTTAAAAAAATAATGATACATCATTGAAAGATGAAATAACGATCGACCACATCATTCCCTGTCTGCATCTCTGTTTTCTAGAGTTTTTTCATTTTAATAAAATGAAGAAGAAAAAAAATTCCAGCAAAAAACAGCATTTAAAAATGGCTTTATTATTATAAAAGAATGCTCCTGTTACTAGGTTCAAATGGCAAAGAAAAGTCCTAAAGTAACAAAGTTCCTACTCCCCAAATCCATAGCTCCCTCACCTGCCTGCCAACTGCCTCTCTGTATCCTTCCAGAAAAATACTCAGACACACGCGAGTGTGTCCGTCTGAGACTGGGTATCTGCATGACACTCCAGTTTAGGAGACATCGGATGTCTCTCCCTCTTACCACCACCCTGAACTGGAAAGCAGGTCCTGGGAGAACTGTGCTCTGGATGCCACCCTTCCCTGCCCCTCTGCTGTCCAGACCACGGTCCAAGCCACCATCTTCTGTCTGGATGACTCTTAACAGCTTCCTCTCCTGATCCCCGAATCCCATTCTGGCCCTCACCACGGTCAGCTCTCCACATTGGGCAGAGTGGCCTTTAAAGAATAGAATCAGATTTTCTCCTTTTCCTTCTGAAAACCATCCAGCAGGTTCCTGCTGCTGTCAAAAATCAAACCCCCTCTCCTTACAGTGGCGAGAACGGATCCACCTTGGTCCAACCATGAGTGGACTTGGCCTGACCTTTGACTCCCCACCATTGACCTCACCTCACTCCCTGGGCCCCTCTCCCTCCAGATTTTTGCACATCTGGCTTTTTCTTGACACTCTGATCTCAGCCTACATGCCATGTCCCCAGAGAGGCCTTAACACCCACTCACTACCACATCACCCGGTTTTAATTCTCCATGTCTGTCTTATCATCAACCACTGTTTTCTTATCGTTTCATCTGCTTGCCCGTATCTCCCACAAGGATACCAGCCCAGGGAGAGCATGACTCTCATCTGCCCCTTCACTGCTAGAGTCCGATCACCTATTGTCCTGGTGACGTTTATTGGGTTAAACTTTTGAATCCATCTATCTATCTATCTATCTATCTATCTATCTATCTATCTATCTATCTATCTATCATCTATCTTTCTATCTATCTATCATCTATCTACCATCTATCTATCTAGCATCCATCTATCTATCATCCATCCATCCATCTATCTATCTATCTATCTATCTATCTATCTATCTATCTATCTTTTAAAGACACAAATGACATCATACTGTACACATTGTTTTTGTCTCTTCCTTCTTTCACGTAATAGTAAGCATTGGTGTTCTCTCCTGATTCTTTTAAATACTACATGGTTCCATTAAATGGGATAACCATAATTTAATGGGTCAGCCCCTTCTGATGCCTGTTTTGACTGTTTCCAGCCTTTTGCGAAGCAAAGCTGACTGTAGTCTTGGGAGCGGGAGGCTGAAGGTCAGACTTGGAGAGGAGAGGCGGGATGGGGGCGGAACAGTGCCTCTCCTCACCCTGCAGTGCTGGGCTCAGGGCTTGTCTGAAGCAGCGAGTCCAAAAGCAGTGACTGCAACGATGAAAATGTTGTATTCTCTGCTGTGTCCAAGCTGGTGAGCACTAGCCATGTGCGACTTCGGAGCATTTAAATTGTGGCGATGGCGACAGATGAGCAGGATTGACAGTTTCATCTTCCTCGAATGAAATGTTAGTAGCCGCGTGGGCTGTGACTGCTGTCTAGAACAGCACAGCCTTAGGCAGGTCCTGTCTGACCACTGAAGGATATTGCCAATGCCAGGCCACGAGCAGTGGCCTTTCACTGGTTTTGATCTGCATTTCCCAAATGACTAAGGACGTTGAGCATGCTTCCATGTGCTTGTTAGCCATTGGGAGATCCCTTTTGGAGAAATGTTGATTCAAGTCCCTTACCCCCTTTTTAAATTGGGTTGTCTTTTATTGTTTTAAAAAATGTTTTGTAAAGTATAACTTCCATTCAGAAGTGAAGTGCACAACATTTAGTGTACAGTTTGATTAGTTTTTATATATCAATATACTCAGCTAATCACCACCCAATCCAAGATGGACAACGTGTCCAGCCCCCCAGCAGAAGGATTTGTGGGTTCCCTTCCAGTCAATAACCTGCCCATAGAAAGTGGCTCTTTTGGCCTCTCTCACCATAGATTAGTTTTGCCTGTTCTTGAATTTCACGTGAATGGAGTCTTAATGGAATCATATAAAATATGCTCTTTGGGTGCTGGTTTCTTTTGCCCAGCACTGTGTCTTTGAGATTCAGCCATGTTGTAGGTAACACAGCCATAGTTTCCTCTTTTTCGTGATAATGCAGTTGTCACCTGTAGTCTCTGATTTATTTATCCATCCTATTATTGATGGGCACTGAGTTGCCAGTGTTCGCCCATATGAGTACCATTGCCATCCATTACCATTCTTAGACAAGTCATTCTGCGGCCATGGGCACTCATGTTTTGGCGGGGGGGACATACCCAGGGGTGAACTGGTGGGCTACAGGGTGTGATCTGCTTTAGTAGGTGGTACTGTCAAGTAATTTTTCCAAATAGTTGTACCAGGTTCCAGTCTCACCGTAATTTTAGTTCTGGGTGCTCTTCCCTGTCAGCATATGGTGCGATCAGCTCTATTTTAGCCATTCTGATGGAACCAATACTTGAATTTACTTAATATATTTTTTTCAACCAACATCTCCACCTCCTTATTTTTTTATTTTTTTCTCCTCCTGATTTTTCTTCCTAATCTTCTCTTTCTTAATATATTTTACATAAATCTGTATACCAGGAAAAAATTGCTATGAAATTATGGAGTTGCTGTGAAAGCTTATTTTTCAAATTTCAACTGTTATAATACAGAAATGTCGTTGGTGCCTCATCTAAGAGCATCGTGTACCCCTCTACACCTGGGGGAAATGCCACTTATGCTGTGGGCTACGCTTGATGCTACTCGACCCAGTCATCTGTGCCCCCTTCTTGCCAGGGCCCTGGTTGATGAATGCCATGAGGTGTGCTCAACCCAGAAATGAGGGTTGTCTCCTGTGGCCAAGGAGCAGTGTGGCTTCTCACCAAACATCCAGGGTTAGATTGACCAGGCCCTTGTGTTTCCAAGCCTCCTCCTCCCCTGGAACCCGAGTCTGTGGTCTGTAGGGCCCCTGACCTGCCCTTTTCACCCAGAACTAGTGCTGCGCTTTGGTTTTGATCTGGCAGCCATAGAGGACTTGGGCCTGCTTCTGAGAAAGGGCCAGCTCACTCAGCCCCAGTGAAGCCAGTGAGCACGCTTTCCTGTTTGGGGACATGGTGACTTGATTAGCTTAGCGCTTTGCTGGAGGGTGAGAGGCAAGAATGTGTGCTCATGCCTGCCCTCCAACCAGGCCTGTCAGGAGCTTGTCTGTCCCAGCCCTGTCATTTCCTCCCAATTGGCTGGGCCAGATGCTGCAGACACCATTAATGAGACATTAAGGGATTTGACCGGGTGACGGAATTTGAGTTCAAGGGGACACAACCCTCCACTCAAGGAAGCCGAGGGCAAAGAGGCCATGTGAGCCACTGGGCTCTGCTTAACTCAAAGCCCAACAAGCTTTTGGAACAGGAAATGGTGCAAAGACTACCTACCCTCTGGGGACTTCCCTCAGTGTTCTTTGTGACGAGGGCTCTGAGGGCAGGCTGGCAAATGTGAGCTGATTAAGAGCCTTCTGAATGCAGACCCACTAAAGACCTAGGCAGAGAGAGAGGGGCTGGCTAAAGAAATAAGGTCCGTCTGCGCCCTCAAGGAGCCCACAGTTGAAAATTAACTGAGAAGTTCTGCTAAACCAGATCTCCTGATTTGCAGATTGAAACTGGGCCGCGTTAGAATTCCCTTCAGACGGAAGATGCCAGGCTACCCTTGCTTGAGTTGGGGTGCCTGCTTCGTGTTAGGTGCTGGGGAGGCAAGCCCTTCCTGTGTGTGTAGCAGGCCCAGCCATGGGGGAGGCAGACATTCCTTTAGTAACCACACGAGTGAGTGCAGGATTCCAACTGGGCTTGCAAGAGAAAAAGCAGATGGCGCTGGGAGCAGATGTAACCTGAAGATCTGACGAGTTCTCAGGCTTAGGACTGTGTTTCAGGGGATTCCTAAGGGAGAAGTGAGTCTCCACTAACAGGCAAAGGGGAAACGTGTGCATAGGTCCTGAGGTGGATGAGAAGGGCCAGAAAGATGACCAGAGGGGCTAGAGTCAGGGGGTGATGACAGGTGAGGATAGGTGTTGAGGGTCCTATGAGGCTTTTGTCAGCCACAGGGAGGCCAAACCAAAAGGAAGCCTTTGGACATTCTTAAGCATGAGAATGACATGATACAATGCACACTTTTTAAATCCTCACTTTGGCTGCTGGGTGGAGAATACATTGTAAAGAATCAGAACAGAATGGGATTTTTCAGCCATAAAAAGGAATGGAGTTTCGACACCTGCTACAACAGGGATGAACCTCGAAAACATGCTACACGAAAGAAGCCAGATGCAAAAGTCCACGTGTTGTGTGACTTCGTTTATATGAAATATCCAGAATAGGCAAATCCATAGGTTCAAGGAAACGGAGGAGCAGGAAGGGGGAGTGCTTCCTGGGCACTGGGTTTCCTTTGGGGGTGAGGAGGATGTTTCAGAACTAGATAGAGGTGGCATTTGCACAACATTGTGAATACTTAATGCTACCGAGTTGTTCACTTGTAAATGGTTAATATTAAGTTATGTGAATTCCACCTCAATATGAACAGAAACAAAAAGAAGGTGGGATTAAGAGTTCGATTAAGAGGCCGTGGCAGCAGGTGAAGGAGGAAGGTGACTTGGACTACAATGGTCTGGAGATGAAGCATAAACTGCTTCAAAGAAGCAGTAAGAGTTCTTAGGATCCTTTTAGTTAGGATATTCGATGCAGATTGGTTATCAGGAAGGTTGGAAGAACTTTCCTAGATTCCAGCACTGGAATAGCTGTACTTGGTAAAATAAACACATTTTTCTAAGCACAGATTACAGCCCCAGAGCTGGGTGTCTTCTCCTGACTTAGATGTGCAGCTGCAGCTCAGCCCAGCTCTGGGGCTGCCGTGGGCACGGCCTGTGCTGTCAGGGAACCCTGACTCGCCCACCCACGCAGAAAGCAGCGTTGCCCACCCAGAGCTCATCCTGCCCGAGGATGGAGCTGCCCTTGCCCGTGTTGCATGCCACCTCCTTTCCTTCAGCTTTCTCCAGAACGGGTCCCATTTCCAGAGAAGACAGTTATGTCATAGAGACCTAACATCCTGTGAAGATCATGGGGAGAAGCTCTTTTTAATGGCATCTGCAGGACATACTGCAAAATATTCACTAAATCTGAGTACACAGTCAGTAGACACAGTCGTGTGTTTCCTCTGTGAACATAACCTGGCAATGAGGGGAGACAGTACAGGGGACTCCCACGAAGGCTTCCTTGGTGGGTGGGGAGTGACCCAGGATTTCCTTCGACTACTCTGATCAAATAGCCATTTGCCTTCCCACTTTCTCTTCTTCCTGTCCTCTCTTCCATCCATCTTTCCATCCTCCCATCCTCTCTGTCCTTCAGTTATCTCGTTCTTTCATTTTCACCATCCATCCTTCCACCAATCCAGCTTTTATCCATCCGTCTGTCTAGCTAACACTTATTTCTATACACCCCTTCTCTGCTCCGTTGGTGGCTCTGAGTTTGTGGGGCAGTGTGACTCTCACTGAGCTGCTGTTTGTGTGCTGACTTCGAGGTGGTTCTCTTTGTACAAGGCGCTGGCCTTGTTACTTGGTGGCCCAGTGCCTCAAGGTTCCCATCTGTGGTCTGAAGATGACAGTGGTATCTATTGCTAGAGGGTCTTACTGCACCCTCTTCATCTGCCCAGGGTAATAAGTTGAGAGAGTTGCTGGATGTCTCAGTTGAAAAACCCAGCTTGGCTTCCATTTCTGGCTTCTTCGGGCTTCTTTCTGTGCCGGACAGACACGCAGTCTGACCTGGTCTTACTGACATTAACAGCAGGTCACCTGAACCGTCGTTCTGTGCTGGGTGAGGCGCCAAGTGCTTGATCACACAGAATTGTCATGGTTTCCTTCGTAGGAAGGCGCCACTGTTTTCCTCATTGTCCAGGTGAGGAAACCGAGGCACAAAGAGGTGAGATCACTTTCCTGGAGTCACAGTCAGGAGCCGAGCCCTGGTCTCCCTGACCCCAAAGCCTACGAGTTTAACCCCTCAGTTGCACTGCCTCGGTGTAGATGCCTCCTTGGATATCCACCACTGAGCGCTCAGGTGGAATGAAATACCACGCCCTGGTGCCTCCCTCTCTTCTCCAGACACGGGCAGGGAGAGGCAGCCGACAGGTGCTGCCTTAACAGGAAGCACCTTCCCAGGCCTTGTCTCAGGCCCTGGGGAGATGCTAAGCAAGGCTGCCGGCCAGGCCTGGGATGGGGGCACTCTGCAGGCCTACTTGAACTCCTTATCGCCGATGAGCAGCAGGCCGCCTGGAGAAGCGGGACCTTAGGCTGCTTACGTGGGAGGCCTCCCCCCCGGAGCTCCCCTTTCAGAACTCTGAAATTTTGCAAGGAGGGTTCACGTTGGCCACAAGAGGGCGCCCAACTCCTGGTCAGACCGGAATGGGGTGTTGGGAAAGGCGATGATGGGGGCGGTGAGGTTAGTTTTGCTTTTGCTGTTTTAAATCACTCTCCCAACCTGATCACCCGGCGTCCTTGGGAAGCGGGGAAATGTTTCAGAACCAGCTTGAGAGGTTCATTCTGTTCAGCTGGTGCGGAGCTGGGGCTGAGAGATCCAACCACGAAAACCAGAGGTACCTGCCCCCAAGGAACCCCCCCGTTGAGCATGAAAGACAGAACATGAGGACGCAGTGTGATAAGTGCCCGAGTCCTGCTCCAGAGTGGTCACTAAGCACTTAATGAGACCTACTGTGCTAGTTGCCAAGGACGGAGAAAATAACAAGATGAAAATGATTGTCCTCACAGACCCACAGTCCACTTGGGAGACAAAAACGAAAAGAATGAATTTGGAAAGGTACAGCCACAGAGCTATATACAGAATATTTTAGGGCAACTGAGGAGGAATCATGAATCCTATCTAGGAAGGGCAGGGGAGTATCTGGGACGCCTTCCTGGAGGAAGAACAGGCAGCCTGGCTGGGCAGGGTTGGAGAATCAGGGAAGGCTTCTTACAGGAGAGGGCTGAGTCATAGAAGACAAGTGGGGGTTAACCAGGCAAAGATGGGAGGGTATTTGTGGTGGGGACAGCATTAGAAAGGGTTGGAGGTAAGAAATGGCACAGAACATGTGGCTGGGAATACGTGCCGGTGAGGGGAGTGGAGAAGGTCAGATGGAGGTGGGGAGTGGCATTGGGTGCCATGCTAAGGTGAGTGGGTCTTATCCAGTGTATGACAGGGGAGCAGATACTGAAAGAATGAGGTGAGGGCCGTGTTGAGTTGACTGTGTGGGGGTGGAGAGGACAGTCACGGATGTGGTCACTTTTTAACTGGGCTTTGGGGGATGTGTAGGAGTTCACCAGGCAGGGGAAGGAGAGACAGTAGAAATGTTCTGTAAGGGACAGTTTTGCCATCCCTTGGGAATCAGTGAGTGGGAACGCTTGAGGTTCCTTGCCCATCTGACTTCTGTCACAACACTTTTCTCTTCGTATCTGCAACTGACAAGCTCTCGGAGCTAGAGAGAGAAGGGCATGTGGGACATTGGTGTTGGAAAGGTTTGTGGGCAGTTCCGGGGAAATGGCTGGAGCTACGGTGAAGATTCTGGTCTTGGTCACTAGCCATTTCAGTGCCTCTGGCTTGAACATGTCCAAACTCAAGCCAGGCTCAGAGTGGATGGTGGTCTGGGGTCAGCACAGACCTGGAGAGTGCGTTGTGGGGTGTAGTCAAGAGATGGACCCTGAAGTCACTGCCTGGTTTAATCGCTGACACTATGTTATACCCACCCCTTTCCCTCCCAGGGCGTCAGTATTCTCATCAGCATAGAGAAGGTGTTAATAGCACCTCCCTCGTAAGATCTCTGTGATGCTTCAACGACATACCGTAATACGTGAAAAGCCTTTGATATAGTTCCTGAGACATGGTCAGTACTCAGATCAAAGTAGCAGTAGTAGCAGCTGTTGCTATTAATACTATAATGAAGCCTCCTGTTTGGTAAAGTGAAAATTAAGAAAAACAAAACAAAACAATGTCCCTGTTTGATAACTTCATCCCTTAGTTTCAGATCAAAGCTTTATGAGCAGTAGGCTGGAAACCTTCATCTTGTGTCTCCTCCTCATTCCTTTCTCAGTACGAGTAGTCCTGTTGGAAATTGAATATCTTCTAATTACCTGTTTGCAAGGATGATGTCCAGGAAAAATTTTACTAATCCCCAAAGAATCTTGAAACCCCCTGGTATTTTTATTTCGGCTCTGAGCTGTGGGAAATTGCTGAGCCCCCCACCTTCTCACCCAGTGTCTGCCCTGGATGCACCGTGCTTTGGCGGCAGGTAATGACCCTCCTGGGTAGGACCAGCGCCTGTGGACAGGGTTGAGAAGGAACATCACCTTCTCGCTGCTCTCCAGTGGATTCAGTACTGACCACCCACCCAGGGTTGAGAGCTGAGGACAGGTGCTCCTGGACCCTCCTCCCTTGGACCATTTAGAGATCATTCACAACTGTTTCCTCATTCAGTGAAGTCACTTGGCTAGGCGCAAGGTGTACAAAGAGCACCATTTAATCTCTTGGGTCTTGAAGAGTCCCTAAGAGCAAGACCTGAATTGCTGGATGCTTCCACCAGGTTTTAGCTTCAGATTCTTTGTACAGAAGGAAATATCAGACAGAGCCCCCTAATATAATGATATTCACGATAACCTTTAATGGTCATACTTAGTATTAAGTGACTTGCAAGGATTATTTCATTTTATTCTCTCCACAGACCTACAGAGAAGGGCTACCTTATAGATAAGGAGCTGACATTTGCAGAAGTTTAATTGCCTCACCCAAGGGTGGTGAAGCTGGTATGTGAAACTGGAGAGTCTGACCCCAGAATTGTGTCGTTCAACACCAGGCTCACCCTCCACCTCTACCAAGCAACACTGCTATGGTGGAAGCAGGGGTGGAGGGTGGGGGGCACCCAGAACCCCCTCATTACGTAACCCCCCGCCACGTCCCTTGCAGATGCAGCCTACGGCGCCCCTAAGGCAGGCACCCTCTGGGGCTCCTGGTAGATACCAGAGTGAGAGGCAGACAGGTTCGTGGGTGGGCTCTGCAGAGGGGGCCGGGGGCCGGAGGTCCTGCCGAAATGGCTGCTGGGGTCCTGCCTAAGACTTAGCCTCTCCATGGACCTCTTGAAAGTCATCAGGTTTAACTTCTGCACAAATGGGACGTTTTTATATGGATGGAGGGCTGTGAATTAGGGGAATAAAAGCATGGACGGGACCGATGCCACCCTATCTCCCAGGACTCACTGGGACCCATGTGGTTTGTGTCTTCCTCCAGTGGCCAAAGGCCAAAGGGCAATTGGCCATGGGGGTCGGGGGCGGGGGTGTCCTGGGAACTCAAGACGTGCAGGCAGACATCAGGTTGGAACCTGAAGCTGAACTTGACCCTGAGTCTCTAGAGCTTCTCTAAGGACCCAGGTGGAAAATAATTGTTCATCTATTGGTTTGTGTCCCATGGTAGAATAGGCTTTTCATGGGGCAAGCGTGAATCCCCTGGGCCAAGCCCCTTTCTCTCTACCTATCAGAAGGCTTGTGGGCTCGTTTCCTTTCTCCACATGGGTCTTGCGAGTATCAATCAGGGAAGGCTTCCTGGAGGAAGCACACTCAACTCTGTCTGGGAAGGATTGGGGCATTGGAGAAGGCTTCCTGGAGGAAAGGGAGGACCCCCACCCCACCCCAGCCAAACCATAACCAACAGGTAGGAGTCAGTCAGGTACAGGAGGTGGGCGTATCCCAGGGGGTGGGGACAGCTCCATCTGCAAAGGGTCAGAGGTGAGGAATGGCACAGAATTGGTGGCTGGAGCTCGGGGAGAGGGGAATGCAGGGGTCCGCCGGGCCAGATGAAGGTGGTGTGTGGGGGCCACGCCAAGGAGACTGGAGCTCACTGCTCTCATTTTGCGTTTGTCTCCCTTCCAGAGTCAAGAAGAAGAGCAAGCCATTGAACCTGAAGATCCACAGCAGCGTAGGCAGCTGTGAGAACATCCCCTCGCAGCAGCGTTCTCCGCTCCTGTGCGAGCGCTCGCTCCGCTCCTTCTTCGTGGGACACGGGCCTTTCCTGCCTTCCACCCCTCCCGTCCACACCGAGGCCAACTTCTCCTCAAGTAAGTCCACAGGCACCCGGACGCGTCCGTCTTCTGGGCCAGGGGCAGCTGCCTTGACTTTTTCTTTGGTGAAGGTGCTGGGAAAACATTCCCTGAATGGGGCCCATCCACGTCTGCCTGCCACCCCCTCCCCCATCCTGCACCATGCACACCCCTGTGGATGGTGCTGAAGGGAAGGGGGCATTGTTGGTGCTCTGGAGGTTGACTGGCTATTGTCACTGGTCCTGAGCTCCTACGCTATTTGCCTGCAGGTGTACAGGGGCAACAGAGGGGAGCAAACACTCAGGGTGTTAAAGGAAAGAAAACCTCAGCTGTTTTCCTCCTGCCTGCTTCTCAGGCTTTCTCTTTATCTGCTGTGGATAAGGCTTCTGTGGTTACATTTTGTCATTTTTTTTTTTTGCCCTCCACGCAGGTCAACACGTCTAACCTTTGCATCTCAAAGATGCATTTGGGTTCAAACTGGGCTGAGCATGGCCCCGGGGTGGTTTATTAGACATTCTGCTCCCATAACATCTGCTGCCCACAAAGTAGTTATTACTCAGAGTGGAAATGGAACTTTCTGGTGATCCGGGGCTGAGGTCTTAGAAGGCATTTAATCTTCTCTGCCCGGAGGCCTGTGGTGTTGAACAGGCAGAGACACGGTCAGAAGGGAAGCCCTGGAAAAGGCCCGCCCTCCAGCCAAGGCAAGACGTTTGATTGGCTGGGAGCTCAGGAGGAGAAGGAGCTGCTGGGATGTGGAAGAAACGCCCCCGGTCCTAATGCAGCCACTGGGTTCCACGTTGTGCTGCTACTCTGATCAATGCTGTTACATTTCCTGAGCACCAGCACCTGCCACTTACCCACAGGCACGACCTCACTTCATTCTAACCACCCATGGGCCAGATGGATTTCCCCCGTTGTATCGATGAGAAAACAGGCCCAGGGACATCAAAGCACGTGCCCAATGTCACACAGCTATTGAGTACTGGAGCCAGCAGTTGACTCTGGTTCTTTCTAACTCCAGAGCATAGGTGCTTGGTTGCCACGTTGAAGAACCCTCAAATAGGCAGCAGGATGCCTCTAAATATGGGATTCTGTTCTTTACCTTTACAGAGGGTTTAGCAATTCTTTTTAGGGAGTTCCGTGGGTCCTTTAAGAATTTGATGAGATCTGTTAGTTCTCTCCCTTGGAAAACTGCACATGAAACGAACATGCAACTCATGTGTCCAGTGTCAGGACTGTTGGTTTCACAAGATGAGCCGTAGTCCAGCTGGACGGGTGGCCTGGGGTGGAGCAGTGAACTCAGCTTACAGCCCACAGATGGGTGGTTGTGCATCTCCTGCAGGAATCAGCCGAGGGCTTGGAACCAGCAGAGACCCATAGACATTGGTTAGAAGTTCCAGAGCCTCGGGGGTGCAGGCCCTGAATCAAGCAAACCAAAATAGCACTTGCAACCCACGTCAGCACCGGAAGGCCAGTGTATCAACCTGTCAAGAGAAATCACTGTCAGAGACCAGAAGTGCTCCATGATGGTGGGCCTACATGAGCCCGGGTGAGGGAAAGGGGTGACGGCCTATCAGGTGTCAGTGCAGTGGGAAGAGGCGGGATGTCATGGCTGAGGGAGGTGCCTGGGTTCCAGTCCCAGCTCTGTTACTTTTGAGCAGCGTGCCTGACCTTGAGCCAGTTCCGAGCCTCACTGAGCCTCAGTCTCCTCATCTGGAAAATGAGGATAACAATAGATCCGTCTTATTGACGGTTGTGAGGATGAGAGCAGCACATGTCTGTGCCAAGTTGTCTGCACAGTGGCAGGCACACAGTAAGTGCTGAACAAGTGGTCACTGTTGTGCCGGTGTTTGTCATCTCCGTTTCCCTAGTAGCATTTACATCCTCTGGCTCCCTGATTTTCATCTGGGGGTCTGTGGCTAAATGCCTTTCAGTTGTTCCCCCACTTCCCTGTGACCCGAAGGCGTTTGGAACTTGCCTTGGCGTGGTGCTGGGCGGCCGTCTCCAGCAGCCAGTTGCCCATTCTCCGAGCGAATGTCACCTGGCCGCTTCGAAGGGTTTGGCCACAGCCCTACACTTTTAGTTGCTCTGCCCAGTGGTAGCTGGTTTTAAAAAAGCCCCCATAGGCTTGCACATTTTGTCACCTGGTCCTGCCAAAGAGTGTCGTGAAGATTCACCAGGGTTCCCACTTTTCACAGCTGCATCTGTGAGGGGCCACTTCTCCGCTTGCCTGTGGGCGGGAACCAAGTCCTTGGTTAAAACCTGCCTCCAGCACTGAGAGGCCCTAGAAGTCCGGTTGCCTCTTTGGACAGTCCTGGTCTTTGTACAAAAGAGGTCATCCTTTGACCTCCCAGAGAGGAAAAAGAGCATTTGAGTCTCACTGGGAGAATGAGTGTGTAACCCAAATAGTAGCTGCAACACCCTGGACCCATCCCATTTCCCTTGATCCTAACAAATGACAGACATGGAGGCAGCTGGTGGCGCAGGCTGCAGGTGGGGATATGGGAAGTTCTCTTTTGGAGTCTCCATGCTGCCACCAATTGCCTGTGTGACCTTTGTCCCAGCCTTGTCACAGTTAAGGCTCACCATGACCTTTGAGGCAGGTGTTATTGCTCCCATTGTGCAGATAAGGAGACTGAGGCTGAGAAGGTGAATGATGTTGCCTGTACGGTCAGTTTTGACCCTACACCTGACTTCAGTGCAGTGAGTTCCTGTCTCTGTCTAGGCCTCAGTTTCCCCAAATGAACAGGAGGGAGAGTCCAGGAACTCTGTGGTTCTAAGCTTTCCCCAGTGAGCTCTTCGTAGGCACAGCTTCTGACTCCGAATGCTGATTTTGGAGACCCTGGGGGGAGCTGTTGGGAGAACACAGTGGTCAGGCGGTTCTCCCCTTGCCTGTACTGGTCCCATTCTCTGGCCACTCTGAGTTTCAGAAGAGAACTTCCTGCCTCGGGGCCCCAGCACCAGCCTTCCTCCTGCTGACCCAGCTGAGGGAGCCACCGGGGCTGTGTCCCTGCCTGGCTGAGGCTGTGTGCCGGCTGGTCACTGTCAGCTCTGGCTGTGGTTCACTGTGAGGGAGGAGATGCCCCGTCTCGTTCCCCATGACCGCAATGCCTGGAGACAGCGTGAGGCAGACCTGGCGGTACAGTGGCTGAGCCTCAGACCCTCAGGGTGTCCAAGGTCTTTCTCCTTGGGGCTTACCCTGCTTCCCTGGTCTAGGGGTGACAAGCAAGGGGGGGAGGGGTGTGGCAGAGGTCCCAGCTATGGAGGAGTGTCGCTGCAAGGTCAGCCGTGGACAAAGCACAAGCTATCGGGTTCTCGGGCTGGGCGTGGGAGATGCTGACTCAGGAGTAGAGGACAGCGGGCTTAGCTCTGTCCTTGCTGTCCCTTCTGCGTTGCGTTCGGGCACCCTGTGTTACCGTGCTGGTGGTGTCTGATTGGCTGCCTTCTCCCCAGCAGCCGTTCTTGGTGCAGCAGGCTGTGTGCCTGGGGGTCCCGGGGGGCTATCTGTGACCCCAGCTGCCAGAGGTCAGGCAGCCTCTAGGGTTCCTGTAAAGAGGCTTCTTCAGGAAGGCACAGTGCCGCCTGGGTGGGCCGTAACCGTTCATTACTGACCTGTGCGAGTGGTTGCGGGCTTGCGGCGACTAAGAGCTTGCTGATGTGTCTGTCATTGAGCAAGTCACTGACCCCCTGCGTCTGTTTCTCCCCTGCAAGGATGTAGTGAGGACCAAGTGAGGAGGGCACGTACATGTCTTAGCACAGGGGTGTCACTAAAAGGTAGCTTTGGGGGCAATTGCAGTGTGTGATGTGATGGACAAGCTTGTAATGGTGATGACAATGGTGATGATAATGGCAACTGGTATTAATTGTGTGTTGATGATGTCCCAGGCGTCATCACTTCAGGCACAGCCATTACCTCTATGATTTCCTTTAAGCTTCACCACCCTCCATAAGGTAGGTACTGTTGTTACCCCCATTTGACAGATGAAGAACGCGGGGCTAAGCGAGTTTTTAGTTCCTGGCCCCAGGTCACATAGGCAGGAAGGAGGCGGAGTTTGCACTCGTCCGAATTGAACGCACCGCAATCCGTCGGAACGAAATCGCAATGTCGTCTTCACTGAAGCCTCCTCTGCTTATCATGTAGGGACCTTAACTTGTCCAAGCGTTATTTTCTGGCTCTCTTGCCTGGTTAGGAGGTTGTGCTGTGGGGACAGCCTTGTGCCTCTTCTTCACCAGCGTGCTGTGCCCACTCAGAGAGCAGCACCCAGGCCGGCTCACCAGCCGGTCCCCCACAGCACTCCAGTGTTGATGCTCTGGGCATCCACAGTCCCAGGGGGTGGTCCTGAGGGGTCCCGGCAGCTGCGGGAGAGGCCAGGAGGACCGGGGTGCAGGCAGCTTCTGCACCTCCTTCCTCGGGACACCTCCAGCAGAACGTGAGGGATGACGAGGTGCTTTTGCCACCTGCAGTTTTCTGGGTGGTTCTTTATGAGCTGCCTGTGGGGGTTGAACATGTCAGGGCAGCAGCTACTCAGGGGTCCAAGTGACTAATCACTCCTGGACTTCCCCATCTTGGTCCTAACGACGCCTGTTGGGGTTCGGCAGGAGGCCCCGGTCTTATGAAACACTGCCCTTCACTTGGGGTCCTGGAAGACAGGGTGCCTCACCTTACTCCGTCTCACCCTGCCCTCTCTTCTTCAGCTCTTTGCCAAGCAGCTCCTTGTTCTTTGTCCTGGGGACAAGGTGACAGATAGTTGACCCTCAGCTGAGGCCCTGGCCTCACATGCCGGAAGCCTGGTGTCTTGAGGGGAGGCAGCAGCAGGTCGCAGTAAAGATGGATGCGCCCGAACTGCCCTCTCCTGAGGAGCCAGCCCCTGGAAGGGCTGTGAAGAGATGCAGGAGGGGGTGATTATATAATGGGGCTTAATGAGGCTTGAGGCCAAGGGTCATTACCCGCCCTGGACGACAGGGAGGAGGGCGCATCTTGCCAGAAGTCTGCCGCCTGAGCCACGCTCTCATCTCAGCATCGGGAGAGATTTTGAGAAGTTTGGGTCTGACCTCACTCGGGGGGTGGCAATTCCATATCTATATTGTTGGAGTGACCCAGAGAAATTTGCTCCCCAAGGATGAGCAAGCAGAAGAGCTGCTCCTAAACCCTCCACACCGCTCCCTTCAGCAGACGCAGAAGCCCTTGTGTTGCCCAGCATCTGGGCTGTGTTTTAGAAACCCCGGTCCCCGCGGCTCCCTAACACGTACTGATCATCTGCTACTTGCCAGGCAGGGGCTGAGGTCCTCGTAGGTGCTTTGTGGGCATCCAAAGATATATACCCGGAAGCAAAGACAGTGATGCAGAAAGGTTCCTAATGAAAAACCCAGGTCCCTGGCACCATTCCTCTTCCAATCCTGCTTAAAAAAAAAAAAAAAAAAAAAAAAATTCTTTCTGTGTCTGATTTTTTTGGTCGCTCTCACAGTTTCAGGTACCGTAGTTTGCAAAGTGTGTCCCAGACCAGCCGCGTCAGCATCGCCTGAACGTGTGCTGGGAATGCGAGGTCTGGCTTTCCTCCTGCTAGACCATCCAACTTAGAAGCGTTGGGGAGGGGCCCAGCCATCTGAGTTTTCACCAGCCCTCCAGGGGTTTCTGCAGGCTGACATTTGAGAAGACTCGGTTATGTGATGATTTCCTTCTAGCTTTTTATTTTAAAATAATTGCAAACATACAGAAAAGTTGCAAGGAGAATACAAAGGACGTAGACATACCTGTTTTTAACATTTCCATACATTTGCTTCCTCAATCTCATCCCTCACCCCTCCCCTTTCTCTGTCTGTCTTATTTTTCTGAGCAGTTTGAGACTAAATTGCATACTCTCTTAATTAACCACACACAGTTACCAGATTCAGTAAACTTGACATTGAATTAAGACTTCCATCTACGCATACTGGCATGCTACTCAAATGCCAGATTCAGCAACTGTGACAACAGTATGCTTTAGAAGTGGTTGTATTGTTTGTTTTTGTTTTGTTTTGACATAGCATCCAATGCAGGATCACATAATACGTTTAGTGGTTGTGTCAAGTTTGTATACTTACTTATTCTTGGTTGCTTGTCACTTGGGTATCTTTGAATGTCCCTCAATTTGGGTTTGTCTGGGGCAGGACTTCTACCTAAATGGTGTTGTGTCCTTGATGCATGAAGACCTTGGTCCTGGTCCCTCAGAGAAGGGATTTGAGGGACCAAGGCTGCTAGATCTTTGCATTTTTCAAAAGAAGTCAGAGACTGTGACTTTTCTGGGAACTCTCCCCATTTAACAACATGAGCTCCCGATGAAAAAATCTCTTAACACTGCATGAAGAAGTACCAAATAATCCCACACGCTTGTGGGTCATATTTGGTCTTGGGGCTTTCAATTTTTAACCCCTGTCCTAGAAGCATAGAGATCAGAACTGGTAGGGGCTTTAGAAATCATTGATTCCAAGCTCTGGTTTTACAGCTGGGGAAACTGAGGCCAGAGAGTAGGACGGACTCCCTCAAGAGTTCCAGAGCTGGGCTTTGAAGCCAGGACTCACTCCCGGTGCCCAGCTAAGAGCTCTCTCCATTATGCTCAGGGCTGCCAAACCATAGCCTCTGCTGCTGCTGAACATGCTCCAGAGGACGGAAGCAAGTGTCTGTGTGTGTGTGTGTGTGTAGGGTGTGCATGTGGGTGTGTATATTCAGTGGGAGGCCGCTTCCGGGTTTTCCCCCAGCTCTTCTTTGGTCTGCCAGCACAAACATGTACCCGCCTTAGCACAAACAGTTGGGTTTTAGCATGCAGTAGATAACCTTTGACCTTTTGTTACGACTGCTCCCACCGGGAATTGTGGCAACGAAGATTGGTTGGTAAGTGGTTGGCATTAGGAACCGGGTGTGGGGGTGGGGAGTGTCATGTGCGTCTATTGCAGCGAGCCCTGATCCTCAGTGAGATACACAGTGTCTGCGTGGGCAGTCCTGTTCCCTGTCATTAGGACCTCTGTCTAATAGTGCCTGTGTCCCAAGAACACCCCCTCCCCCAGTGAGGAATTCTCTGATGTCAGCTGATTTCATAGCAACAAGAAAAGTCAATAACAAGTGTAAACTATACATTGTATACCAGGCATTCATGTTCCTTGTCCACGTTCCTCCATCCCCATTCAGCAGATGAGAAAACTGATATTCCACGAAGACAAATCCATGCTGAGAGGTTACGCAGTGCATCAGAGCCAAGCATAGAAACCATAGCACCTTTAACCACAAGTCGCATGAGTTCTCTGCATACACAGTAACTTGGCCTGACCTAATTTCCTTGAGACAGTGGGTTGGGGCATAGTGGATTATTTTAATCAAATTTGCCCCTGACCTCAACAACACTGATTATTTTCTGGTGGCCCCATCTTGCACTTCTACTCATTTGGCAAGACTGTACTTTATCTAGCTGTCGTCTTGGGCCCTTTCTTTTCATAATGCCCATCTCTAAGTTTTGTTCAATTAACCTTCTAAGTGAAGGGTCAGGAAACTCTTCCTGTACAGGGCCAGAGAGTACATATTTTCAGTTTTGCAGGCTGTAGACAATACCAGAACAGGTGGGCGTGACTGTGTTCCAATAAAGTTTTATTTATAATTTAAAACTGGCAAAGGGCCAGATTTGGCTGACACGATGTAAATTTTTACCTCTGTTCAATGTTTTTTCCATTTCCTTTTCCATCACCACCACCCTGATCCAGACTATGAAATAGTCTGCAAATGGATCTTTGGCCCCAAATCACATTAGTCAAAGTGATCTTCTCCAAGTGAGAATCTGGCCCCCAAACAGGTTAAAATTCTACCACGAGCTCCTATGGTTCACAGGTGGGACAGCCCAGATCCTTACAATGGCCCTCAAGGCCAAGGGGGAGCTGGCTCCTGTCCTCTCTCTTCTTGCCCTCTCTGCCCCTCGGGCCTTGTTTCTGTTTTAAGTCCTTGAGTGAACTCTGTGCTCTCCTGCCTCACACCCTCATTGTCGCCTCTTCTCAATCATCACTTGCTTGGGAAAGCATTCCCTAGCTCCCCAAGCTGTATCCATCTCACCTTCTCTCATCTCCCGTCCTTTTCTTCAGAAGCACTGAACTACAGTTTGCAGGCATCTGTTGAACGCTGTGTTGTCCCAGTATCAGTTCCGCGAGGGCAATGACCACGTCGCTCTTACTCATTACTGTACCTGCCGTGTTCGGCTTGGAGCTGGGAAATGGTATTGAGTGGACAGTAACGTTTTCAGTATTCACTTTGTGGCCAGCACTGTGAGCCTTCAGCTACTCAGGATCGAGAGGGCAGAAGAAGAAAGGATCCTGCTGGTTGCCGTCCAGAGCTGGCTGTTTGGGTGTCACCGAGGCAGGGACTGAAATGGATGGATTTTGATGTAGTCTGTGGGATGTTATGGACAGTTCTTCTGGCTTGATTGACCAGAGAAGTAGCCATGGAGGAGGGTGGGACCTTAATCTCATATGATTGGTGTCCTTCTAAGAAGAGGGATATTCAGACAGACACAGAGACAGAAACACGCAAGGAGAAGGTCATGCGACATGGAGGCAGAGATGGAGCAATGCAGCTGTGAGCTAAGGGACCCCAAGGTCTGCCGGCCACCTCCGGAAGCTGGAAGAGGCTAGGAAGGACTCTACCCAGAGTCTCAGACAGAGCCTGGCCCTGCTGACACCTTGATTTCTGGCCCCAGCATGCTGAAAGAACACACCTCTGCTGTTCTAAGTCACCTAGTTGGTGGGGCTTGGCGACAGCAGCCCTAAGACACTAACAAGGCCCATCTTAGGCGAGTGCCATTCAGGTGAGTCCGTCTCCCGGGGACGGCATGATCAGTCTGGAGTAAACGGGGTGCTTTTTGGGAAAATGACATGAGCTCTTCTCAGCTGTGAAATTGCTCATCAGTCTCTGCGTTCGAGTGATCGCCTCACAGATGGTCTCCCAGTGACCGTAAAGAGTTAAGTGCCGCTTCCCAAAATGGCCCCTGGCTCCCTGAATGGCTGTTTGCTGGGGGTGGGATCTGGATGCACAGCCCAAAGGGGCTCTTGGTGGAGGAGGGGGTGGAAGCCTGTTAGACACAGCTGTTCCTGTCCACCCCCAGGTGCAGGAGTCTGTACTGCCTTTCAGCCCTGTGGAAACAGCCTCTTAGGATGAAACCGCTTGCCCAGCCGAAAGAGCTCCATCAGGAACCCCGTTGCTTCCTGTTGTCACCCCACTTTGTGACTTAATAGTAAAGGCATAAGGCACTTCTGCATTTGCAAAGGCCACTGGTCCCTTGTCTATGATGGAATGGGTGTTGACTGGATTTGAAACCCCAGGATGAACCGGGTTCTGCCGTCGCTCACTGCATGGTCTCAGGCAGGTTAGGCACCCTCTTTGAGACTCAGTTTCTCCGTCAGGAAAGTGAGGATTCTTCTCCCTGCCCCACAGCAGCACCGATGAAGATTGCATTCAAGGACAGCAGTGTGGCTTCCAGCCTGTAGAGTGCTGTTCCTTTGGGGGAGGCTGATTGAGGAGGGGAGCCCCCCACTCTGGTTGGGGTTTGTAGTAGGTTCACCCTTTGATCTTACCGGTAACCGCTGATGAGGCTCAGCAGCCTGTTTCCTCCACCAGAGCTGCGTGACGCTCTCCCAGCCCAATGTTGCTACGGGTCTTCTCACTGGTTTTCCCTGTCTGTAAAATATATATTTCTTAAATCGTGTACTTGCATATACACATAGGTGTGTATATGTGCTGATATGTATGTGTTTATCATCTGTATACTTTAAATAATAATAATAAAATTATACTGCAATACTTTTCAAAATCAGGTGGGCAAACTATGGCCTGTGGGCTGGATGCCTGATTTTGTTAATAAAGTTTTATTTGAAGCATGGCCGGGGTTAGAGAACAGCAAGTGAAGCAAGGTCATATAAATGCAGGATCATGTCCTGTCCTCACAGAAGAATTTGATATTGTGTTCATCATGGATTTTTTGCATTCATTTTAAAAACATGTCACAGAATATTTTTATATTTGTAGCTGAGTGTTTGGGCCTCCCCGTTAAATTTTGTGCCAGAGACTTGCCTCCTACGAGTCCTGGCCCTGATAAAAATACTCAGCAACCAAACTTGACCTTGAGAAACAGAACTTTCCAGGCTCCTGGAAGTCCCTTATGTGCATCTCCTGAGTATATCCTTCCTTTTATCCACCAGAGATGCCACCATCCTCAGTTTATTTCACTATGTCTTGCTATTCTGTGTAGAATACCACACATGTACATGTCCCTAAACAATATGCAGTTTATTTTGCATATTTTTAAACTTCATAAAAATAGGGATCATACTTCATGTGTTCTACTGCTTTAGATTGAATATTATGGGTTTTGGAATTCATGTGAACCATAATCCATTCTTTTTGTTTTTTTCCTGTCATATACTATGTTTCACCAATTCTAAGACATCCAGGTCTCCTCACAGTTAAACACCCCTGAGCTTGGGCTGCGCTTTGGAATCTCTGTCACCTCACCATCACCGCCTGCCTGGCGGGGTCCAGCTGAAGTTGTCATTGGCTTGCCCATCCAGTGCACATGGATGTGGCTCTTCACTGTGATCACTTCTGAGGCATTGTGCATTGTTGATCTTACGTGCACTGAGTTTGATGGAGTTTAAAAGGTCTTCAGAAATATTGCACCATGGCTTGGCCTTGAGACAAAAGTCTCTCGGGTGTGTTGTCTGTACAGAAAGGCACGAGTACTGACCAGCATGGTGTGGACAAAATATGTCTCAATAAATCTAAAAGAGATTTTAAAATAACACTCCATTTAAAATGCGAAGTGTAGGAAAGCACTGTGTCATAGATTAATCAGCAGCCTCTTTCTCTCTGAGTGGTTTATAAATTAATGACCTTATACACAGTGACATCTTAAGTCAGTGAACTATGGTAATACTCCGTTGTACGAACAGACCACAATTATTGCATGCATCCTCTGTTGAGGGACACTGGTTTTTCACTTTGAAGCATTCTTGGATGTTCTCCTGGGGTCCTTGAGCAGCTAGAACAATCTCCCAAACTTTTCTAGTGGTACCAGTCCCAGGGGCATTTGTTTAAAGATCCTGATTGCTGGGTTTCATCTTGCGCCACTTGCATTAGCCTCTCCCGGGTTTAGTCCTGAATCCGAGTTCCCTTCTTCATCTTTATCGGGAAAATGTTGGACAGACTGACCAGGGAACTATTCCTGGGAGTAGACCTGCTGGGTTTGATGAGATCAGACTTTCTCAACCTGGACACTGGGGTGTGACTGCTTCTTCATGGCAGAGACTGTCCTGCGCATTGTGGGATGTTTAGCAGCATGCCTGGCCTCTACCTGCTTGGTGCATTTCCCCACCCCCAAACCCATGAAAGAAAACAGTGGGTCTCCAGACATGCTGAGGGGAAGAACCCCCCCGGCTGAGAACCACTGGACTAGCTGATTGCATTATTAGTTGCCAGAATAGTGCATCAATTTCTGCATTCAGCAGCACTCCCCGGGTGCTTGCATCGCTCTCACCCCTCGGAGGGTCAGACTGTGTACTGTTTTGCCAATCTGGGGGGAAGTGAATGGTGTCTCAGCTTATTTTCAGCTTGCATTTCCCTGACTGCTAATGAGGTTGCACATCTTTTCACAAGGGCCTTGGCCTCTCGTTTTCAACCTCTGTGAAATGTCTGTCTCTTGCTCATTTTATTTTTTCCTGTTTCTCTCTTTTTCTTATTAACTTTTAGGAACTAATATATATATATATATATTCATGTTCCTGGTTGTAATCCTTTGTTATAAGTGGGGCAGATATCTTCTACTGATTTGTGGCATGTCTTCTCCTTTCTTCATTCTCTTGATGAATAGAAGTTTTTAACATTAATGTAGCAAAATGCATCATTTCTTTCCTTTATGGTTTTTAGCTTTTCAAAAAGAATCTTATCTAATGAGTTCTTTCTGCCCTGAGGTTATAAACATATTGTCCTATATATTCTTCTAAAAGTTATAAAGTTCCACCTCTCATATTTAAGTTCTTAATTCATCTGGAATTAATTTTGGTGTATGACATAAGGCAGGTTTCAGTGTTTTTTGTCATAAATGGATAACCAATTACCCAGCATCATTTATCAAATAGCCTTTCATTTCTACCACGGGTCTGCCGGGTCAACATGCCCTTTATCAGGTATCTAAGTTCACTGCAGACTATTTCTGTGCTTTTTATTTAGTCTTTTCCACTGGCTGCCACTCATTTCTGTCCTTCAGTTTTCCTTTTCCATATGTATTTGGATAATTATCTTGCTTTTATTTTCTTTTAAGAATATTCCTCTCTTCAATGCAGTGTTGAATTCTGGAACCAGAAAAAGGGCGTTAGTGGAAGAACTAGTGAAATCCAAATAAAGTCTGTTATTTACTTAATAGCTATGTACCAACATTGGTTTCTTAGTTTATATGAGAGCTAACATGAGGGGAAGCCAGGCGAAAGGTGTATGGGAACTCTGTACTATCTTTGTAACTTTTCTGTAAATTGGAAAATATGATAAAAAGTTGATTTAAAAATTATCCTAATCTCTTAAAAATTTTTTTTTTTTTTGCTTTTTCTGTGATGAACTGTTCTTATCCTCAAATCCACCACTTTTACATTTTAAATTTATTCTCTCTTTGACTTAAGCTATTTATCTTAACCTTTGATTTCCTTTGCCCTCCATCTTTAAATTTTTGCTTCCTGGATTGGCATTCCTTTGAATTTTAAATCTCCTTTCTTTTACCTCACCATTTAAGGTAAAAATTCTTACTGTCTTCTATTTACGGGAATCCTAACCCATCTTTAGCTTTTAGGTTATCATCTCTTTTTGTGTGCTCTCAGCTATCATTGCTTCGTAATCACCTACTCTCCCTTCATTATTTAAAATAAAGGATCAAAAAACCCCCAAAAAACAATAAAGGGAAAGCCGAGATGGCTGAGCGGGTTGAGTGCTTGCTTTGAAGCCCCGAGGACCGAGAATCGAATCCCGGCTCCAGCCCAGGTGGACCCACATGCTGAACTGGGGTGTGCTTCCTGAATGCGGTGAGGCCCCCAGTTCAGTTCAAAAAAATAAATAAATAAAATAAAAATAAAAAATAACAAAATAAAAATAAAATATAGGATGTTTCCCTCCCCTGCCTCTTTCTGAATAGATGTTCTTATCTTTGGTCATGTTTATGACAGCGTCAAGGCATGGCCATTGGAGACAGTAGGGGCAAGCCCATGAACAGGGGACACAGGAGACCTGCTTCCTTCTGCCCCTGAGTTTTAGCAGCAGATTCTGGCTTTTTCAGAAGGCCACCCCCCGGGAAGACTGGCCCTGGTTTAAGCTGTGCAGGCTGCGATTCTCTGTGCTGGTGGCGGGTTTGATTTGCTGAAGCACTGGGTGGATCTTGTATGCGATGTCACCTCCTTGAAAAGCCATGGCCCAACAATGAAACTTCAGAAAGAGGGATGAGAAGATCTATTCCCTTTGCCATTGCAAATGAAAGAGTGAAATACTTAGGAATAAATCTAACAAAGAATGTGAAGGACTTATACACTGAAAACTATAAGACACTCTTAAAAGAAATTAAAGAGGACACAAAGAAATGAAAAGACATTCCATGTTCATGGATTGGAAGAATCAACATAGTTAAAATGGCCATACTCCCCAAAGCAATATACAGATTCAATGCCATTCCCATCAAAATCCCACAGTCATTCTTTCAAGAAATAGATT
>PVKE010004829.1:0-62230 GCA_004027555.1 Craseonycteris thonglongyai
TGTTACCAACCAATGTCACCCCATTAAATTTAACAATAAAATATAATAATATTAAAAAAAAAAAAAGACAGTGTGGTACTGGCTAAAGATAAAGAGATCAATGAAACAGGATGAAAAGTACCGGTAAACCCTTGCATATATGGCATAATGGTTTTCAACAAGGATGCCAAGACTACACAATGGGGACAGGACAATCTCTTCAACAAATGCTTAGACCCATACCTTATACCACATACAAAAGTAACTCAAAAATTAAAGACCTTAAACTGTAAAACTCCCAAGGAGAACAGCTTCGGGACATTGAGTTTGACAATGATTTCCTGGACATGGCATCAAAAGCAAAAAATAGACAAATGGGACTACATCAAACTTAAAAACATCTAAGTGTCAAAGAAAACAGAGTGAAAAGGCAACCTACAGAAGGAGAGAAAATATTCACAAATCATATGTCTGACATAGGGCTAATATTCAAAATATACAAGGAACTTACAGAACTCAACAGCAAAAGCAAATAACCTGATTTTAAAGTGGGCAAAGGATTTGAGTAAACAATTATCCAAAGAAGATATATAAATGGCCAGCAAGCATATGAAATACCACCTCACACTTATTAGAATGACTGCTACCAAAAGAGCAGAAAACAAGTGTTGGTGAGGATGTGGCAAAATTGGAAACTTTGTGAACTGTTGGTGAGAATGCAAAATGGTGCTAACATTTTGGAAAACAGTATGGAGTTTCTTCAAAAAAATAAATAAAAATAGAATACTATATGATACAGCAACCCTACTTCTGTTTCTATATAAAAAAATAATTCAAAGCAGGATCTCAGAGTGCCCTTGTTCATCATATCATTATTCACAATAGCCAAGAGCTGGAAGCAACCCCATGTCCATCGACAGATGAATAAATTAAGAAAATGTGGCATATAGGTACAGTGAAATATTATGCCACCTTAAAAAAGAAGGAAATCCTGTCACATGCTGTAACATGGATGAACCTTAAGGACATTCACAGAGTAAGCCAGTCACAAAAGGACAAATACTATATGATTCCATTCATATGAAGTATCTAAGTCAAAACCATACAAACAGAAAGTAAAAAGAATGTGAGCAAAGGTGGAGTGGGGGAAGGGTGCAGGGAGAACTAGTGTTTAGTGGGTTTCAGTTTTGCAATATGAAAAAATTCTAGAGATCTGTGTACAACAATATACAAAAGTATACTTGTAAGTATACTTAATCCTGATGAACTATACATTTCAAATGGTTAAGATGGTAGAATTTAATGGTGTGGTTTTTTACCACAATAAAAAAGCAAATATGAAAATAGTTAAATAAATAATGGTGTGTCCATATGAAAGAATATTATTCAGCCTTTAAAAACAGTGTTTAAGAATTACCTTTAATAACATAATAAAGTGCTTGCAATATAATGCAAGTACTAACAAACAGCATATGGTAGTATTAACCAAATAATGAATGCATGTATGAATAAACTATATTTAAAAGACCTGAAAAAAACTGTAAGGAAACATCTCAAGGTAATAACAGTAGGTATGTTTGAGTGGGGAATTATAGATGACTTCTCTTTTAGTTATTTTCTGTAGTTTTCTGTACTTTATAAATGTTTCACAAATAACATAAAGTACTTTTATAATCATAAAGAAGTTTAAAAATAAAAACTTTTAATGAGTATCAACTAAGTGTGAGGTCTTGGGAAGCAAAGATAAAAATCATGGAGAATGCAGTTTTTGTTCTCAGTGGGCTCAGTCTAGCCAGATGATAAACTTATCATTGAGGCCTCAGCAACTAGCCCAGTGCCCTACCTGCTAAGCTCAAAGTCATTTTCTCCCATCCTGACCTTGCCATTTTTATATCTCTCCTCCACTCAACTTGAGCAGCAGTCACCTCTACCCTGATTTAGACCAAGCCAAACTAGCTTGGCTGAGGCAAATTACCTTACCACTGAGGTTATATTTAACAGACCACTGAATGGATTGTAAAATATTATGAGGATTTGAACTCTCACCTCATACCACTGTTTTGGCACAGGAAAATCTTAAACTTGATTTTGAGAACCTTGAGATGATCTTTCTCCAACACAACAAATAAGATCCTTCTTGTCAAATATTCTCACTCTAATGTGCCTCTGTGCTCCCTGTCCCCACCTAGCCCACAACCTCACCCTCTCACTGTTGCCTTCCCTGCTGTTGTGTCCCCTGAAACCCCTATTCCATTGTGGACAAACAACTCTCCTTTTGCAAGTATCTCCCTGGTTGCTCCCTGTGCCCTCACCTTGACAGAGATCTGGCCTCCCGATCACACCCCTTCCCTCATGCTTCTTCCTGTCTCTCTGATGGAGGCTGTTCATTTTCCACTTCCTATAAAATTCAGAGCCAGGTAAGGTCTCAGTATTTTTCTTGTTCCCCACTGCTGTTTCCAAACCATAACTCCTTTACCTTCACATCTAACAAATGCCCCCTTCGAGGTTTGTGCTTTGCCTTCTGATGGCTATTACCAACAGTACGCCATTTGCTTGTTCACATTCTGTAAGCTCTCTGGAAACCAGCCCGAGGTATCGATGACTTTGGTGCTCAGGAGGCTGAATAATCCTACACTTTACCCTCATAGTATTTGACCTTTATCTGTGCTTCAATTCCTCCCTCCAAGGACCTTCTGTTTTCCTTCTGACCCTTTAGCTATGACCTTGACATCCTTTCCTTTCCCTTCCAGTTATACCCCGTGATTCTCTCAGCTCACTCACATAACCACCCTGGTTCTTTTGTTTACTCATCTTGCAAAATCTAAGCCCAAGATAAGCCAAACCATTTTATTCTTCACTCCCAATTGATGCTGCTGAGTTAAGATACTGGAGAAAAAGGGGATCGTTGATGGGTTGGAGGAACATGTGAGTTGGAAGAGAGACAAATGGGTTGAGGATCCACCCATAATTGGAAATGTAAATTTGTAGAGACACCAATTCACATGTGTGGTTTTCCCCAGTGTCCCAGGGGAGGAATGATATGCACAAACGGCTGGATTTGGGGCTTAGCAGTACAGGTGAGCAGAATGGCAAGACAATGAAGGAACTGAAATTGAAGCAAAAGATTGTAGTAGAGATGAAGAGAAAGGGAATGACAACTTCTGATGGTCTTAATAGGCTATGTCTGCCTATCTTCTTTTCCTTTATTTGGGGGTATATGAGAACTTGCACAGTTAAAATCCGGAGTGTTCAAAAGAAGAGACTGCAGGTAGCCTAACTAAGGTGACAGGATCACCACCATTTATCTTGGACCATTCACCACCACAAAGATGTGACTGTGGTGATATGCAACCTAAGGGACCAAATGCAGTCAATTGGTAACAGCTGAGGGCTAGACTTTATTTTTCAGGACAATAAGATGTAGCATTAATAATTAACAGTGTAGGCTTAGAGGAAGACAGGACAGAGATCTGATTTGGACCTGCCACAAACTATAGTAACTGAGTAAATTATTTAACTTCTCTTTGGTTTCTTTGTGTATAAAGTGAGGACAATAAAAATATCTATCTCATAGAGCTGTTGTGCTTTTGTTTGTATTATTATTGTAATAATACAATAGCAGACTTGCCCAGGACTTTCTAATTTCCATCCCAACCTGTCATCTAGCTCAAAGAGCACATTAAGATCATCAATAATTTATATCATACAAATTTAACTCCTCAATATCTTTCTATGGAATCTTACTCTAAGACAACTGTATCCCATAGGAAGACCCATGTGCTCCTATGTATCTTCTCTCTTGGTAATTTTATCCAGACCCATAGTTTTAAATACCATCCATACGTAGATAACTCCTTAACTTCTATTTCATGCTGACCTCTCCTGTAACCTTCAGTCTGATATATCCAGCTATCTCCAATCTTACATTTAAAAACAAGTTTAATATATTGAAATATGAGTTTATTTTTATGTTTTAAATAAAACTTTTCCACAGACAACAAAAGAAAAAAAACAGATATATTGTATTACATCAAAATTTAAAGCTTTTGGGGAAGCCGGGATGGCTCAGCAGGTTAAGTGCTCGCTTTGAAGCCCCGGGGACCGAGGATCGAATCCTCGCCCCGGCCTGTGTGGACCCATATGCTGAACTGGGTTGTACTTTCCATTCGGGAGGCTCCCAGTTTGATTCTCACCCCCTGGTTTGGCCCTTGGCTCGAGGGAGTGTGCCTCCCATGTGGGAGGCCCCCAACCCAGTTCCCACCCTGCACAGCCCCCGACCACCTGTGTGGAATGAAAACCATGTCAAAAACTGATGATGGGGGGAAGCTGGGATGACTCAATGGGTCAAGTGCTCGCTTTGCAGCCCTGAGGACTGAGGATTGAATCCTGGCCCCAGCCCAGGCAGACCCATATACTGAACTGGGGAGTGCCCCCAGTTCAGTTCTCACCAGGGTGAGACCCCGGCCCAGTTCCTGCCCTGTGCAGCCTTGCACCCACCTGCGGAATTAAACTGTGGAAAAACCAATGATGTGCAACTATGGAGACTGTTCTGGGCCCTCCCTATTCTCTCTATCTCTGTCTCTGTATCTCTCTCTGTCTAAAAAACAAAACAAAACATGATGTACAACTATAGAGACTGCTCTGGGCTCTCCCCTTCTCTTTGTCTCTCTCTGTCTCTGTCTCTCTGTCTCTCTATCTCTGCCAAAAACAAATAAATCTTTTTTAAAAATTTTAAACTTTTGCACATAAAAGGATACAATCAAGAGAGTAAAAAGAAAACCCATGGAATGGGAGAAAATATGGGCAATTTAGATATCTGATTAAGGGTTAATATCTAGAATAAATAATTCCTACAAAACAACAACAAAAATAACCTGATTCTAAAATGGACAAAGGACTTGAATAGACACTTCTCCCAAAAAAATATACAAATGGCCAATAAGCACATGAAATAATCTTTAACATCACTAATCACAAGGGAAGTACAATTCAAAACTACAATAATATACCACCTCACACTAATTAATTTGGCTATATATTTAAACAAAAACAGAAAATAACAGGTTATGATTAGGATGTGAAGAAATTGGAAACTTTTTGCGCTGTTGGTAGTAGGAGTGTAAAATGGTACAGTCCCTATGGAAAACAGTATGGAAGATCTTCAAAACATTAAAAGTACAATTACCATATGATCCAACCATTTCACTTCTGGTTATATCTTCAAAACAATTGAGACTGGAGACTTGAAAATATATTATACACCCAAGTTCATAGCAACATTATTCACAGTAGGCAAAAGATGAAAGCAACCCTGTTGCAGGAAACGACACTTGACAGAGGATATCAGATGCTCAAACAACTCTTCAGATAGAGGAAGGAGATTTCATTAGCTAGCGGAGCACACGGGGCTAGCAGCACCTAAGCATGTGCTCCCCGTGGGTGAATTTCTTACAGGTTATATACTTTTTCAGTGTCCATGTGATCTCTTTGTCTAAGATTCTATGTGCCGTTCATGACTCAAGGTGGGGAGGGGGGATCTCAGTAGGAATGTAGGAGTTTTGGGATAAACCTTGATAGAGGTTTCTTGATAAATCCTGTTACTTTTAAGTTTGTGAGGGCCAGTCACTGATTTATAGGGTGTAGTTAATCTGTCACCATAGTGAGAATCTCCAGGTGGCTCTCTTCTTCTGCTATCTTAAAATTCTTCCCCTCTCAACCCAAGTGTCCATTGACAGATGAATGGAAAAACTAATGTATTGTAAAGATACAGTGGAATATTTTTCATCCTTAAAACAGGAAAAAAAATTCTGACACACACTACAGCACATTTGAATCTTGAGGACATTATGCTAAGTGAAATAAGACAATCACAAAAGGACAAATACAGTATGAGCTCATTTATATAAGGTACCTAGAGTGGTCAAATTCATAGAGACAGAAAGTAGAAGGGTGATTTCTAGGGGCTGAGACAGGGAGTAGAAAGTGCAGACTTACGTACTGTTCAGTAGGTACAGAGTTTCAATTTTGCAAGACAGAAAGAGTTCCAGAGATAGATGATGGTGGTAGTTGTATAGCAATGGCATCATATTTAATGCCACTGAATCATACACTTAAAAATAGTTAAGATGGGGGAAGCTGGGATGGCTCAGTGGGTTAAGCGCTCGCTTTGTAGCCCCGGAGCCTGAGGATCGAATCCCGGCTCCAGCCCATGCAGACTTATATGCCGAGCTGGGGTGTGTCCCCAGTTCAGTTCTTGCTGGGGCCTATGCAGGAGGCTCCCTGCGCAGCCCCGCGCCCACCTGTGGAGTGAAACTATATAGAAAACTAATGCTGTCAACTGTGGAGACTGCTCTGGGCCCTCCCCATCTTCTCTGTCTCTCTCTCTCCCTCTCTCTCTGTCAAAAAAAAAAAGTTAAGATGATAAATTTTATGTTATGTGTATTTTACCACAATAAATTTTTTTTTTTATTACAGTAAAACTCTTAATTTCTCAAATTCTCACCCCACCCAATTTCCCCATTTCAAATACTGGCACCAAAGCCACCAAGTTATTTAGTCCAAAAAATTCAGAAGTCATCCTTAATTTCCTTCCAATATTAAGTCATGTTACTTTTTGTTTCCAAAATGTATTCTGTATTCATCCATTTATCTTTTCCACAGATACTATAGATCAAGCCATCACATGCTCTTGCTTATTTTGATACAATAGCTTCCTAACCAGTCGACATATTTTCATTCTGGTTCTCTATTGTCAATTCTCTATATAGCAGCCAGAGTGCTCCGTTTATGATAGAAAGTACAGCATAGGGGATTTAGCCAATAATACTATAATAACTATGTATGGTGTCAGATGGGTACTAGACTTAAGGGGGTGATCACTTCATAAATTATATAAATGTCTAATCACTACATTGTATACTTGAAACTAATATAGTATTGTATGTCAACTCTAATTGAAAAATTAAGGGGAAAAAAAGGAAAAAACAGAAATCACACCTATCTTTTCTCTGCTTAAACATGCTCTGATAGTTTCTCATTGCACCTAGAATACAATTCAAATTTCTTGTCATTGTCTACAAGGTATGATCTAGTCTCCATGTAAACTGGCCTCTTGCCACTGTCTCTGACCTTATGTCCTATTACTATTGTTCACTTTGATCACTATGTTCCGGTCATGCTGCTCTTCCTTCTTATTTAAATGACCCCAAGCACATGCTCTTACCTCACAGCCTTTGCACTTGCTGCTCCTCTGCTCAGCACATTCTCTTCCCAGATCTTTACGTGGTAGATTCCTTCTCATCCCTTGTATCTCAGCTCAGATATCACCTTTCCAAAAAAGTATTCACTGACCGTTCAATCTAAAGTACCCACCCACTGATTGACACTCTTTATGTCATCATCTTCTTTTATCTCTTCTTGGTACTGACTACTACAGGCATACCTCGTTTTATTGTGATTCACTTTATTGCACTTGATAGATGTGTTTTTTACAAATGGAAAGCAAGACCTTCCACCAGCAAAAAGATTAAGACTTGCTTTACTGCAATACTAGCTTTATTGAGGTGTATGGAACAGAACTTGCAATATCTCTGAGGTATGCCTGTGTTTGAAATTTGTATTAATTTTTTCAAGTTTATTGTCAGCTTCACTATCCTCAACTAAAATGTGAGCTCCAAGAGAACAAATATCTTTGTTTCTTCCCTATATCGTTCTGAGCCCAGAACGATGTTGAGCACATAACAACTTATTTAAATATTTGTTGAGGGGAAGCTGGGATGGCTCAGCGGGTTAAGTACTCTCTTTGCAGCCCCGGAGCCTGAGGATCTAATCCCAGGCCTGGCCCATGTGAACCCATATGCTGAACTGGGGTGTCCTCCCAGTTCAGTTCTTGCCGGGCCGTATGCGAGAGGCTCCCAGCCCAGTTCCTGCCCTGCTCAGCCACGCACCCACCTGTGGAGTGAAACTATATGGAAAACTAATGCTGTCAACTATGGAGACTGCTCTGAGTCCGCCCCCTTCTCTCTGTCTCTCTGTGTGTCTCTCTCTGTCAAAAAACAATAAAAAATAAATCTTTAAATATTTGTTGAATGAATGAACATTCATGAGTGATCCAGTTTTTCTTCTCCATCACATATATACATAAAACCCACTGGGCAGATGCTGGATAGCTCAACAAGTTGAGCACTTGCCTTGCAACTGCGAGGTCCAGGGATCAAATCCAGCACCCTCCCTGCCCTGGCCCATGCAAACCCATATGCTCAACTGCAGCGCAACTGGTAACCGCTGGAATAATGGCGAGGGTTCTCACCTCCCAGTTTCTGCCCCACGCAGCCCTACATCCACCTGTGTGGAATGAAACTGTCACAACTAATAATATACAACTGTGGAGACTGCTTTGGGCCCTGCCCTCTTCTCTCTTACACACACACACACACACCTTCTCTCAAACAATTAAATAAACCTTAAAAAAAAAACAACTCTGGGAAAATATATTTCTAACATTAGTCATCACCAATGTCTTTTCCATCTTTTCTAGAATGTGATAACCAGTCTTTAAAATGCAAGCAGCATATTTCACATCCCATTTTATGTAGGTATCTGCTGAAGGGAGTGAGTTTACATTTCTCCTGCCATTCAAGTTGGTAGCAATGCATACTTATTTATATGGCATTTAAAAACTGTCCTGTATTAGCCATAGTAAGAGATTA
Source organism: Craseonycteris thonglongyai (assembly GCA_004027555.1). Classification (NCBI taxonomy): domain Eukaryota; kingdom Metazoa; phylum Chordata; class Mammalia; order Chiroptera; family Craseonycteridae; genus Craseonycteris; species Craseonycteris thonglongyai. The sequence continues at coordinate 8,688 of PVKE010004829.1, forward strand.
ATAATAATAACTAATAATAATTATGACAACATACTGTAAAAAACTGTCCTGTATACCTTTTCCTTTTTGTTTTGTTTTGTAAAATTTATTTTATTCTTTGAGAGGAGAGAGAGAGAGAGAGAGAGAAGTCAGGAAGGCCCAGAGCAGTCTCCATAGTTGCACATCATTAGCTGTGTCATGGTTTCATTCCACACAGGTGGATGTGGGGCAGGAACTGAACCAGGGGCCTCTTGCCACCGTCATGCCATCCTGGTGGTTCCCAGTTGCACTACAGTTCAGCATATGGGTTTGCACAGGCTGGGGTCTGGGCTGGGAATTGAATCTTGGACCTCATGATTGCAAGGCAAGCACTCAACCACTGAGCTATCCAGGCATTCCCAGTCCTGTATATCTTGAGGTCAAATTGTGGGTTTTCACACTGGAGATTTTACTCCTTCAAAGAAAGAGTCTAAGTCCTAAAAAAATTATTCTTCTGTGTTTTAATTCAATATATTGTTTAATAATCTGTGTATTACTTATTGCTGCATTAAAAAATCAGTTTAAATTTTTAGCTTAAAACAATAATCATATTATCTTTCACAATTTCTGAGGGTCAGGAATGTGGGAACTCAGGGTCTCTCATGAGGTTGTGGTCAAGCTGTTGGCTAGGGCTGCAGTCATCTAAAGACTCAACTGTTGCTGAAGTGGCCACTAATAAGCTTGCTTACCTGATGGTTATTTATTGGATGATGGTAGGATTCTTCATTTCTTGCCACCACCTGGGCCTCTTAAAGGGCTGCTTATAACATGGCAGCTTGCTTCTCCCAAAGAACAAGAGAGAGAGAGAGAGCATATTCAAGATGGAAATCTTTTTTTGTTTTTTGGTTTTTTTTGGGTTTTTTTTAAGAATTATTTTTATTGTTTTTGACAGAGAGAGAGATACAGAGACAGAGAGAGAAAGGGGAGGGCCCAGAACAGTCTCCATAGTTGCACATCATTGGTTTTTCCACATAGTTTCATTCCACAGGTGGGCATGGGACTGCACTAGGCAGGAACTGGGCTGGGGTATCCCCCAGTGAGAACTGAACTGGGGGAACTCCCCAGTTCAGCATATGGGTCCACACAGGCTGGGGCCGGGATTCGATCCTTGGTCCCTGGGGCTGCAAAGTGAGTGCTTAACCCACTGAGCCATCCCGGCTTCCCCCCTTTTTTTGTTTTTAATTTTTAGAGTTAGCTTCCTGATGATGCAACTGTAATGGGCTTGTTTGGGGGTTTTTTGTTTTGTTTTGTATTGGGTTTTTTTTGTTGTTGTTGTTAAATTTATTAGGGTGGCACTGGTTAGGAAAAATTACATAGGTCCCAGGTGTGCAATTCTACATTACTCTATGTGTTACAATATGTGCTCACCACCCAGTCAGCTTTCTTTCCATCACCATATATTTAGCTCCTCCTCCCGTCTCTCCCACCTCCCTCCGCTCTTACCCTCAGGTAGCCACTACACTATTGACTATGTCCATGATACTTTGTTTCTTTGTTGCTTTCAGTTTTATATTCCACATATGAGTGAAGTCATGTGTTTCTTAGCTTGTTCTGTCTGGCTTATTTCACTTAGCATGATGATCTCAAGTTCCATCCATGTTGTTACAAATGGCAGTATTTCACAAGATGTAAATCTTTTAAAATGTAATCAGTAAAGTAATAAAACATCATTTCTGCTATGTGCTATTGGTCCCATAGACCAATCCTGGTACAAAGTGGGAGGGACTTACACTCAGGTATAAATACCAGGAGACAGGGATCACTGGGTGCTATCTTGGAGACCAGCTACCACATCTGTTAGAATTTTAATCAATTTAATTTAGGGTTCTGACTCTGAATGTGTTATCTGCCAAATAAATCAGTTTACTTTCACTTATTTATAAATTAAGAATATCCTAATTCAGAATCCTGAGGGTTAAAGGCCTCGGGTAAAACACTGCAGTCTCTCAGATTCAGAGTTCAAGCTCTCTTTTAAAGGATTTAAATAATAACATTCAGATATATAGTAATCAGTGTCCCACCAAGCTCAAAAAGTCTAACTTTTGCAGGACTGGAAAGTTCAAGAAGTTTAAGTTCTCAGGGTAGTTAAAATAACAATAGGCCTCAGCCTACTGATTTTAGTAGTTTAGCAGATTGGCTGCAGTGACTCCATTTTATTTCTTCATTCTGTGCCTCAGTCTGGAAACAGGTCAGTAGTCTTCTCAGAGAAGCTTTCATTTATTTTGAAGTAGTAAAATAATTTTGAAAGTTGATATAAGAAACAAGTTTATTTTCAAAAAAACTTGGTTTTCCTTTTTGTTAAGGGAAGTTTCCTTTTCAGTTCCAGAAAAGGACTGTTACGTAAGATAAGATGTTAGAAAGAATTAAGTACATTTCTGAAGGCATGACAATTTTCAGGATGCAGGAATACTGAACAGTAAGTGTAAACAAAATGGCCAATACCTGTGTTACCATTTTTATCCTAATTTTTAAATATCTACTATACTTTATGAAAATGTTAATATTTCCTTGTGTAAAACCTGCTAGCAAGGTTAGCTTCCCATTCTCTATTTTTTTCAACTTAGAATCTAATTACTATTGATGTGTTTATCCAACAGATTACATTTAAAAATATACATTTAATTCGCTTTCTATCATTAATTAACCCACTAGTAGAAAAAGGAATTTGCTGCAATGTTAAATTTAGCAGCCTTAATTCCTAAAAGCCTTAGAACAGTGTTGTCCAATAAGATAGCCACCGCGTACAGGTGGCTACTGAGCGCTGAAAGTGTGACTAATCCAAATTGAAATGTACTAAAAAATACACACTGGCTTCTTAAGACTTAATATTAAAAAAAAAAAAAAAGGAAGATCAATGATTTTTTTTAAATATAGGAATGTAAAATCAGTAATTTCTATATTGATTACATGATGAAAAGATAATGTCTAGATACATTAAATAAATATATTATTAAAATTAATTTCACCTATTTATTTTTACAAATACAGGATACCCAGTTCCATTTGAATTTCATATGTCCTTGCATCTATTTTAACACTATAACATTATTTGTTGTTTATTTGAAATTAAAATTTTAATGGGCTGTCCTATATTTTTATTGGCTAAATACGGTAACTTTAATAGGGCTACTAGAAAATTTTAAGTTACAAATGTAGTTATTCTATTGGACAGTGAAGCTTTAGAATCATCTAGTTGCTTTTTTTTTAATTGGCAGTCAACTTTGAGTTAAATCCTGTGCAGAAATAACTAATCTGAGAAGAATGTTTAATAGTAGGCTGGGATTGTCAGTAATCTAGAAGTTAAATTTTTACATTTGTTCTAACACGTTAAAGGCAAACAAAAGGGCTTCTTACAGACCAAAATATGGAAAGAGCATTTGGATTAGAATGAAAAGTCTTTGCTCCCAGCCTCTCCATTGGGGTAGTTAACGGTTCAGGTTTCAAAGGAATCCGTCACTCTTAAGGATGCGCGAGGCCAAGGACAGCTAAGTAGCTGAGAGGCCCTGGGCCAATCGCAGTTTCCCTGTAGGCCTCGGCAAACGCGGTGAGGTGTTTTTACTTCTGTACTTGAGCCTCGCTGCCCGATCGCCAACGCGTCCCTTCCCCGGGTTCCTCGCTGGGGCAGCGAGCTTGGCTCAAACACCGAGGCTACGAGTTCCGCTGCCTGCCGAAGCCGAACCAGGGCTCCTTCGGCTGCAGCCTCGGGGCTGAGCCCCAGGTGCGCGCGTCGGCCGGCCCCGCCCACCGCCGTCACGTGCGGCCCTAGCCCCGCCCCGCCGGCGCCGCTCGGGGGTGGCTGGGCGGGCCTTGCGGCCCAACCCCAGAACCCTCCTCGGCCTCTCGCCCTATGTAAGGCCCGAGGCTGCGGCACGGCCGCTGCGGCGGCGGGAGCTCAGGAGGCTGGCCAGTCGCCTGACCGTCCCCGGAACGTCCCTCGGTCCCGCGCTAGCGGCCCGCCGCGCCCCGCCCCCGCGCGCCGCCGCGTCCCTTGACCTCGGGCCGCCGAAGGTAGCATGCGGGACTACGACGAGGTGACCGCCTTCCTGGGCGAGTGGGGGCCCTTCCAGCGCATCATCTTCTTCCTGCTCAGCGCCAGCATCATCCCCAACGGCTTCAACGGCCTGTCGGCCGTGTTCCTGACAGCGACCCCGGAGCACCGCTGCCGGGTGCCGGACACCGCGAACCTGAGCAGCGCCTGGCGCAACCATAGCGTCCCGCTGCGGCTGCAGGACGGCCGCGAGGTGCCGCACAGCTGCCGGCGCTACCGGCTCGAGGCCATCGCCAACTTCTCGGCGCTCGGGCTGGAGCCGGGGCGCGACGTGGACCTGGGGCAGCTGGAGCAGGAGAGCTGCCTGGATGGCTGGGAGTTCAGCCAGGACGTCTACCTGTCCACCATCGTGACCGAGGTCGGTACCAGCCCAGCGGTCAGGCAGGGGCCGCGGTATGGGGAGGGCCTTTGTAGTCTTTGAGCTCACGCACTCCACCCCTCACCCACACCCCCCGCAAAGTGCGCGTGGAGGCTGTCACTTCCATTTCCCCAACACACTACACCCTGTTGATGGGCATTTATCGTCTAGTCAGGTGACTTTAAACCAGAGCATGCGCCCTCACAGCACGGGTGTCAGGTTGGCCTCCTATCCTGATGGCCATGATGCTCGAAGGCCCTAAGTAGTAGGTCAAAGACTTCCTCTAGTTGGAGCGAGAGTGTTGAGGAACAGAGCCTGAGCCTGGGCCAAGGGACTGTCACTGGTTTTTTTTTTTTCCAGCCTCTAGGCATCTGTTCCAAGAAAAAAAATACTCCTTTTCTTTCCTGAACTTTTAAAGTTAAGGGAAGCATGTGTACAAAACTGTGTCTTGCTTTTCCCACGTAGTCCTTCCCCACCTACACGCACCACAAAATGACACCCCAATGACACCCTCTAAGGAATTGTTTACCTTGTACTCATGGCTAGTTATCAGCCTGTTCGGTTCCATGTGTCTAAAGATCTGTTCAAGGTGATTTATTAACCTGGAATGTTATAACTAAAACATATAACCTTAGTAGGAAGTGGAGAAAACTTTTCTCATTCCCCAGCCCCTTGGGTTTTTGTTTTGGGTGACTTTGTCTATCCCCTGGTGATCCTGCAGTCATTAGAGCTAAATGTATGATAAGATGTTAATGGGTGAGTGTGGATGTGCTTTGCATTCTTACTCAGACACTGGCACTAACTTCCTGGAGTCTCAGCAGAGCTGAGAGAGCAGGGCAGTGAAAGAACCCTCCTTAATAGGTACCAGGGTGCCCAGGTTCACCAAGTGTCAGAATCAGGGATTTACAGATTAGGGAAGGCCTCCTGGGGGAGAAAGCCTCTCCATGAATCTGGGATATTCAACTCAACAGGTGCAAAGCCTGGAACAGCAAGAAACAACCTAGCAGGAGGGCAGAATTCACAGGGAGGGGGCTCAAGGGGAGGAGTCCCACTGGGCTCTCTCCACTAGTGACATTATTCTAGTGGCCTGAGATATTAACAAAGGGGCACTGAATGGAGGTAACTGACTGTTCTGTTTTGTGGCCCAAGAGTCCATGGAGAATCAAATCTTCCAGTAGTCACAAATCCTTGATAGTAGTCTCACAAGAGAGTCTGCCACTTTCCTGGGAGCCAGTGAGTTGTGAAAGCAGACTGTCCTGCTGGTTACAGGCAGAGACCATAGAGGGAAATTACCATGACACACGAGTCCCTACAAATTCTGCTTGTGGCTGCTCATGGAGACGGGGAGCAGTAAAGGGGAAATCTGAAGAAGCTCATGGCAGGTCTGGAATTTACCCTGATCCCTAGGGTCCCTCACAGCTTACTCTAGTCATCTGCTCTTGCTTCACTGCCCTTGTCCTTTCTTTGGCTGAAAGTGCTGGTGGCACTGATGAGCTCCCAAAGGCTGGCAGTGTTGGAAGGGTCCTTGAGCTATGTTGCTGCCAAGTCAGCCTTTCCTTTTTTATATTTAGCTTATTTATTTCACTGTCTTAGCAGTTTCGTAAGAGCTGTGTGCCCTTTCACCTACTAACAGGTTGTCAGTCTTTTCTGGGAGGCTAGATTAACACCTTTTTCAGTCTTTTGTTTGAGGATGTTGAAATGCCTGACTTGACATTCAAGGCTGCTTTATCCTCTCAAGTGAACAGTCACTGTTGGAAGCTGTTGAATTAACATTCACTTGACTCCATTTTCTAAAACCCATTTTTTTTTTCAACCTCTCCTTGCCTGCTAACCACTGCAGCTACTCCTGCACCTGCTGAATGTCCCCAGGCCTGTCCTCTAGCCCATATCATATATAGAGGTGTTTATAAGTATACTGGCATTGAGTTCCAATTTGTATCTTTCAACAGATGAAAACTTCAGGTCTCCTATATGATATTTTGTCTTCGTTGAAGTTAAAGTGTGTACATGTAGTACAAAAATTGGTGATAGATTTACATCTTTGCATCTCCCACAGGTCCTGACATGATGCTGGATGCAGAGTAGGGTGCTCAGGAAAATTTTTGTTGAATGGATTAATGAATAGTTTAAGAAATCTTCTCTAAAGTTTGAGAACTAAAAAAGAAAAGGACAGCTTAATTCATAAAAGTGAAATTTGGGGGTGGTTGAAAACATTGACTGAAATACTTCAAAGAAAATGTAATCACCTCAGCCACATGGGACTGGGGCTTGCCCACATGGATCTCCCACAGGCATTGGGATTGGCAAAAAAAAAAGGGGACACTACTTATGAGATGCAAGAGGTTATTCTCCCATGTTTCAGAAATAGTTTGGTGGTTCTCTTGCTCTAGGCTGACTCCTTCTCTGTTGGTCTGTCAGTCATCACTAGGGTTGGTGAATCAGCCACCCCGCCTTGTAGCTCCAGAGTACTTCTTGGCCCAGGACTGCCCTCTACTCTCAGAACCTGGGTGATTTCTCAGGCTGCCTGGGCCACCTGCTTTTTTGGTGTCTCCATAATCCAGCCTGCAGCCAGAAAGGTTCGTTTAGAAACTTGCTCTTTTGGCATCAATGAGTCGGGTTCTTGTCAGCTAAGACCCGCAAGTCCTCTGCATCCCCTTGCCCCCAGCCTATTTCTGTTTCTCAGAAGCCCCCTGCCCCAGACCATAGCAGTATTCAGACTCACTTCCTGTTGTCCTAGAAAGTCTCTTTGTCTGGACTAGCTTTTTTGCCAGCCTTGTCTCATGCATAGTTGTCTTGGAAGATAGGAGAGCCTCTACTGTTATCCACAAGCCCACATCACCTGAAGGAAAGTCCACATTAGCCAGGGAGTTGGGGTTGGGCTGACCCCGGTAAAGAGTAGGGACAGACCTGGAGCTTTTGCCATCTTCAGTAACTCAGGGGAAGCACAGACCCTCATCCCTGCCTTTGCAGCTAATGACAAGCCAGAGAAGCCACTTGCCAGGCCTCTGAGGCCCTTTGTTTACACACAGTCATAGCAGACCCATCTGGCCATGAGTAGTCAGATTGAGCCCCTCTCTAGCTGGCTGAGAACCCACACCCTGGGTCAAAGGTCTGACAGTTGACACAGGGCAGGGGCTGAGAAAGCAAAGAAAATCTGTTCTAGAGATCGAAGTTCAGGGTTCACCCGGGCTTTGGGCCAAAAGACTCTATGATGTTGACAGCCACAGCCCTTTTATTCATTTGTTCACTCACTCACTGACCTCACTCACCTATACCAAAAGGCTGCTGAGCCTTTCCTCTGCAGGTCACTGCTAGGCAGGGTAGAGGATATGGTAGCAGATACTTCTTTCTTTTCCTTGGCCTGACAGCTGTCGGGCAAGGATCCACCATAGATTGCAGTAGGAGACAGGATGAAGTGTATGTAGTAATTCATGGCATTCAGTAACAGATGGTGCTTACTTGTGTGTTTGACTGTTGAAGAGGTCAGGCCAGGTACATCACAGAAAAGAGCTTTTGCCTGGTGGGCACAGACTCTTATCTTTTTGCCCTTCCAACCAGCTCATGAGTAAGAACATTTAGTCCCAGGAAACTACATTATCTCTCTACTTCCCATAACCAAGAAGCATCACTAATTATGTAATATGTACAGAGACTTCTCTTTAAAATGTTAACAACTTTATTGGGGTACAAATGACAAAATAAACTGCATACAACCAAAGTGTGCAATTTGAAAGCTTTCATGGATATATATGTCCATGAGACCACACCACAAGAGAGGCACATTTCCCCTTGCAGAGTTGCTCCCAGTTTTTTTCAGGTGGGTCCTGGGACACTCCCCTTCCACAGCTCACTCAGATGAGGGGTCATGATACTAGCTAGACTCATGACCTGAATCTTAAACCCATACATTTAGTTCTAACTTTGCTACCTGTTATCAGCCAGTACAGTTCATCCCACACGCCAAGTGGAGGCATGGATGAGCTGGTTTGTAGCTGTTTTAGTCATGGCTGGGGAGCCATGAGGTCAGTGTAGGAACACTAGATTCCTTTGTAAACACAACAAGCCCAGGTACATAGCCTGGACTCTTTGGGCTTCTCATCCCACCCCTCCTGAGGAGGATTCAGGCCAACACCTGGAGCCCACTATGATCCATCTGATGGCTGACAGGGAAGCGGATGGATTGTCTGAGTGGGACCTAGTCTGTGCCTGCCCTTGTGTTCATTTTTTGAGACCTGTTAGCTTTCCTGACTGACGCACAGGCACCCTGTGGCCAGTTGGAAGTTAGCCCATGTTTGCTTTTGAAGGGCCCAAAGCCAGGCCATGGGAATAGTTAAGAATTGTCAGTGGTGTACACAGAGCCCAGTTACTCCAGGGAGATACACGCTTGCCCAGTGTAAGGACTGGCTGGACCAAGTGGTCGGGATGAGGCACAGGAACTGGAGACATGCTGTGGGGACTTATCCCAAGATGAGCACTATAGTCACGTTTCCTGTAGAGTATAGCCTGACCTGGTCTCAGATAGTACCTGTCCTTGTTAGCCCACATTTCCCTAGAAACCTATATTAAGAGACCTGATATGGGTCTCTTAATATATCACCCCATTCTAGTCTAGCTCATTTGCATTAGTTCCCAACCCTCACAAGAAACCTGTTGAAAAGCAGCTACTCTTTATTCATTTTTTCAACTCTGTTGCTACAAAAGTGATGCATACTAGCTGAGACTAGATCCCATGATCTGACCCCTGAAGCTCTGCCTAATGCCTTACCTAACACCTAGAGGCCAGCACCCATCACCAAGTCCCCCAGCTCTGACTCCCCTGCCACTCCTGTCCTGACTTTAGCAGCTATGTCTGGACAGGGGCTGCCCCAGGAACATTCACCCTCCTAAAAGATGATATCTGGGTGCTGGCACCACTGAGGCTGCGGAGGTGGGAAGGTTGCCATGGCCTGCGCATCCAGGCCTGGTACTCCAACATTCTGGCTTCCTGCCAGTCTGAACTGCTTCTAGATGTAGGAGTTGGAGACTGCAAACTCTTCCCTGGGGTGGGGACCATCATCACCCCATTCTCAGCCTGAGGGCTGCCCTCCAACCCCTTTGAGGTGCCCAGAGGCTATGTGCACACACTGCCCAGCAGGGCAGAGAAGCAGACATCTTTTTCCCTCTGGTACTAGCCTGGTACAAGAGATGCTTTGTTCTTGGAAGCCACATAGCACCCATCCCTCACTCCACCTCTGTATTACTAGGGAGCCCACAGACGCCCTGGAAGGCAAGCCAGCAGCCTGGTGCCAGGCAAGCAAGGGTCTGAATTCCTTACAGCAGGGGTCCTTAACCCCTAGGCCTATTAGGAACTGGGCTGCACAGCAGGAGGTGAGCAGCAGGCAAGCAAGCGAAGCTTCATCTGTATTTACAGCCACTCTTCTCACTCACATTATCACCTGAGCTTCGCCGCCTGTCAAATCAACAGCGGCATTAGATTCTTATAGGAGCGCAATCCCTATTGTGAACTGTGCTTGTGAGGGATCTGGGTTAAATGCTCCTTATGAGAATCTAATGCCTGATGATCTGAGGTAGAGCTGAGGTGGTGGTGTTAGTGCTGAGGAGCTGCTGCAAATACAGATTCACATGAGCAGAAAGTTTTGACTGCACAGAGACCATCATAAATCAACTGCTTGCAGGAAAACAAGCTCAGGGCTCCCACTGATTCTGCATTATGGTGAGTTGTATAATAATTTCATTGTATATTACAGTGTAATAATAGAAATAAAATGAACAATAAATTAATGCCCTTGAATTGTCATGAAACCATCACCCCACCCTACCCACTCCACCTCACTCTGAATCCATGGAAAAACTGTCTTCCGTGAAACTGGTCAATGATGCCAAAAAGGTTGAGGACCACTGCCCTACAAGGTGGCCTTAGGATCTTTCTGTTCTGGGAAACATTTTTCTGGGAACCACCAAGCTTCCTGTTTTGGCTTTTCTTTTTCTTTCACTCCTTGTTACTCTGGGTGACCTCACATCTGAGTGTTCAGCTGCTTCCGCATACCTGCAGATGTCTTTTCATGGTAACTATAGATGGAAGTACACATTGGGTGCTAGGAAACTCAGACAGTGTGGCCTGTTCCCTACCCCAATCCCTGCTGTACAAATGAGGAAGTTAAGCACAATGTGGGTATGGGAGTGGGGTGGGGTGGGGATCTCACCTGAGGTTGGATAACCAATTAACAGTAGAATAGAAACTAAATCTGTTTCATAACTCCCAGCTCAGAGCACTTGGACATACTTGGGCCTAGTGTTGTTAGTGCAGTAACAGGGATCCCAGCTCTAAATGTCACCAGAAGGACCCAGAGAGCATTGGCCTAGGGTAGGGACCTGAGCAGAGCTGAAGGATCAGGTCCAGGTGGTCCATCCCAGATCCTCTGGCCTTAGTTCCTTGCTGGATGCCTGAACCCTTAGAGCCCTGGAGCCCTACCACAGATCCACTCCTGTGCCATTCCTGCCAATGGCCTGAACCCCCTTGAAAGGATGCTCTGCCCTGACCACAGCCCTGGGCTCTGCCCAGATTCTTCAAAGCAACCATGAGAGGCCTTCTCCTGGGTTGGAACATGGGCAGAGTACTTGCTCCCTACCTCTCTCCTCCTCAAATTGGAAGCAAAACAATGAATGCAAAAGCTATGAAAAACTGGAGTTGGGGGGAAATCACTGTGCCTGTGGGGGAACCAGCTCCACCTGGCTTCCCAGAAGAGCCATTGCCTGCCTGAGCCCCCACCCATATGGCATAGAAGCAGAGCATGCAGGCTTACAGCGTGTTCTGACTGCATTTCCCAAGAAGCCTTAACTTTAAAACAATTTAAAAAAGAAGTGAGTGATACATCCCTTTGCTCCTTTTACAGTGGAACCTGGTGTGTGAGGACGACTGGAAGGCCCCACTCACAATCTCCTTGTTTTTCGTGGGTGTGCTGATGGGCTCCTTCATTTCAGGGCAGCTCTCAGACAGGTAAGATGGGTGTCTACCTCCTGCAGCTGGAGGGGACCCAAGCACTGAGCAAGGACCCTGTGCCTGGCCCTTGACATCAAAGGGTAATGTTCTTTAGCCCAGGACCTAGGAATCCGAACCTATAGATTCCACACCAAATAAAGAGAGCCAACAACCTCCTCTCCCTAATTCCTGCTGAACTGAATGTATCCATGATGGATCATTTGGATTTGACCAGGAATATGTCATGATTCATGTCTACACCTGCCTGGCTGGCTTTCCCATGGTGAGCGTGACTCCTTCATGTTCCTAAGCATGGGAAATGTGGCTATCACACACACACACATGTAAACTGTATTGTAGATCTTAAAGCAAACCACGGATGGCTGCCTCTGCCACTCTCTGCAAGGTGAGAAGAAAGCTCACTAGCCAGTAGTGGCATGATGGGCAGAACTCTTGGGTCCATTGGGCAGATGCCCCTTAGCTGAGAGGCCTGTGGTCATGGCATTTACTTCACAACAAGCAAGAAATGTGCTCTTTTGATCCATAAGCAGGTTATTTGTGTAACTCCAAGGCTTTTAACTTAAGGTCCACTCATGACTTAGGGAGTTCATGTAGTCTTGAAATTATGTGCATAATTTTAGAGATTGTACGTAAACATTTTTCTCGAGAAAAGTCCACAGTTTCTGTGAAGTTCTCAGAGGGGTCCATTATATTGTCTCTCCCTACCTCTGAGCTTTGGGGTCTGTCAGAGAAGCCCCTAGGGAGAAGAGTGGCCTTCAGCAAGGTCCTTGGCCTTACTGTATCACCCTATATAGAGAAGTCCCAGCATTGTGCCAGCTGGTTGGGGTCTCTAATAGAGAAGTTCAAGGTGAGACTGTCGTCCAACCTTAAGAACAAAGCCATTTTATCGTGTAGCACAAACTTAGAGTGATGTTTTGGCATGTTTTTATCTAGGGATTATTATCCTTGCCTGAGAAGTACATTTCTCACTAGATGTGTCTTTTCTGGAATGTCATTTAGCAATTTTAAAAAGTGACAGATTCCTACAGCCACCAGTGATCGCTAGGAGTTCCGTAGGCCATGACCATAATCGGCAATTCTAGAGGCTAAGATACTTGCCCCTTGGGGGAAAGGCCTGTGCTTCCCCAGATCCATAATCTAGCTGGACACTCTTACAAGCACTGTGCAAATTAAAAAATATTAAGTCAATCTTCATAATCCTATGAAGTAAGAGGTATTAGTATTCTCATTTTACAGATGGGGAAAATGAAACCCAGAGGAGTTAAATGACTTGCTCAGAGTCACACAGCTGGCAAGTGGCAGAGCTAGGTTTGGGTCCTAAAAGTCTTGATCCTTTGTTTTGTGTGGACTACTGTTCTAGGGCCCTGTTCTTCTAGACTTTACTTTAAAGTAAAGTTCTATACTTTAGCAAGGCAGAAAGTATTGAACAACGAATTGAGGGAAGCACTTGTTATCCTTGGTGGTGGTAAGTGATGCAGAGGAGTGCAGGATGCTAAGAGAGGCTCTGACTGGGGAGAGGGAGGGAGTAGGAGAGGCCGCCCCGAGAAGGTGAAGCATGTGCTGGGAGTTGAAAGGTGAGGAAAATTAGCCAGCTAAGGGGTGGGAAGAGGAAAAGCACTCTGGGCATTGAGAGCAGCATGTACTTAAGCCTAGGCATAGCACACTTTAGGAACTTGAAAAAAGTATTCTGTGGTAAATGTGGAGAGTTGGTTTAAAGATGAAGCATTGAGGCAGGCAGAGGCCCAAGCAGAATAGCAGGTGGCTTAGCAGATGACAGGAGTTTGGGCTTTAGACACAGAGCAGTGGGGAGTCATTGAGAGTTTTTAAAGCAGGAGTGTGACAATCAGATTTGCATTTTTTAAATGATTGATAACTTTGTGGAGAAAGGATTGAAAAGAAATAAGAGGGGTTGTAGAGAGACCCAATTAAGAGATTATCACAGTAATTTATGCAGGACATGGTGGTGACTTGGACCAAGCTGAGCATGGCAGAAATGGAGAGGAGCAGTAGGAAGTAAAACCAAGAGGACTTGGCTATAGGGTAGATGGGGGAAGTAAGGAGAGGAAGGTTGCTGACCTGCACAACTGGGTAGGTGATTGATACTCTTCTCTACAACAAAGAACTCCGGAAGAGGGCCACATTTGTAGAAGATGCTGAGTTCAATTTAAACATGCTGAATTCAGGATGACTATAAGACCCCAAAGTGAGGAATGGAATATGCAGTTGGATAGTACGGATATGGTGCTCCATGAGGGGTTTGGGCTGGAGGAACATATTTGGGAATTGTCAGCTTATAGACCCCTCATCACAGCCCCAAACATGGATGAGATTCTCTGGGAAGACTGAGCTTAGAGGCCCTACAAGTGGGATAGTGTGAGATCCTCTTTCCCTAGGCTGAAGGGCAGCTGAGACTTGGAGGACTTACTTTGATGTGAAAAACAAGGAGAAGGTACCCCAAGTTTGGAGTTGAAACTCAGTGCGTTTTGGTGGTCAACTGTGTCATGGATTAGATAGGTCTTTGTGGGCTAGCCTAAGAACCCAATTGCCATTTGACACCGTGATGACCTGAGGAAAGTATTTTAAGTTCCAAAGTATCTGTTCCCAAGGCAACAGAAACAAAATTAATGAGAATGTTAAGGACCACCTTAGTGTTTTTCAAAGCTTAAAAAAAAAATTGTCAGCAAACTTTCTTTTAAGGAGGATCATTTAAGTTCACCAAATGAATTAGCTAAGAGTGGCTATTCTGGCTGTGTCCTCTGCCGTCAGCTCCCAACACCACCCCTCAAGCTTGTCTGCATCCCCACGGGAGGCCCAGGGCTCTGTGGGGTAGACCGTTTCTCATCTCATTACATTCTAAGCCAAACTAATTATCTTAGAGCAGTAGACTCATACCCTCAGCTTGTCTAGTATACCAACAGTAACTTTGTATATAATAACAAAAGTTTAACCTTCTTTCTGGCATATGAATAAGGCTGAAATTCAAGATCAATAAAATAGTCCTAGGTTGTCAAAGCCTTTTATCTGACATTAATTGAGTTACCTTTAAGTGCATTCATTATAAGAGGCACAACTATGGGAAGAAGTAGACTGATATATCCTGGTTTTGTAAGCATGTGTTTGTGTTTTAAAGATTTATTTTATTGTTAGAGAGAGAGAGGAGGAGGAGGAGGAGGATAGCATCCTGAGCAGTCTTCATAGTTGAACATGAGCTGCGACATAGTTTCATTCCACACAGGTAGATATGGGGCAGGAATTGAAATGGGGGCCTCCTGAATGGGAGGTTGCCACTATCCTAGTGGTTTCCAGCTATGCTACAGTTCGGCATATGGGTTTGCGTGGGCCAGGGCTGGGATTTGATTTCAGACCTCACGGTTACAAGGCAAGCACTCAACCTGCTGAGCTATCCAGGCATCCCACATGTGTGTTTTTGACATTTTGTTAACAGACTTTAAAAGTGAGTGTTTCGGGATGCCTGGATAGCTTAGCAGTTGAGCACTTGCGTTGTGGTAGTGAGGTCTGAGGGTGAAATCCCAGCCCCGGCCCATGCAAACCCATATGCTGAACTGTGGTGCAACTGTAATCACTGAGATGGCAGCAAAGGTTCTCGCCTCTCATGCAGAAGGCCCCCAATTCGGTTCCTGTCCCATTGTACCCATATTCACCTGTGTGAAATGAAACTATGTCACAACTAATGGATGTACAACTATGGAGACTGCTCTGGGCCCTCCCCCTCCTCTCCGTCTCTCTCTGTCTCTTTCTTCTCTCAAATAATAAAATAAATCTTAAAAAATAAATAAATAAATAAAAATGAGTGTTTCTAGGCCTTACCCCAAATTGCCAAGAACTGGTGCTATATAAGAATTCCCTGGGTCTTTTTCTCTCCCACCATCCCGGGGAGCCCTTGGGTAGAGAAGGCAAGGGCAGAGGTTATAGCTGCCTGCCTGCAGTAAAGGACTTCCCTTGGAAGGCATGTGGGGTGCTCTGTAACAAGAAAACAGAGGGGGAGTTGGAGTTTCCTTCTAGACCAGGGTTTCCCAATCTTGACACTGTCAACATTTTGAGCCAGAGAATTCTTTGTTGTGGAGGGCTACCCTGGGCTTTTTAGAATGTCTAGAAAGCTGGCCTTTACCTACTAGATGCCAGTATCACCAAAAACAGAAAAACAAAGACAAAAACCTGTTACAGTGAGTAGAAGCACCAAATACTTTAACATGGCTGCAAGGTCTTATGCATGGCTTCTGCCCCCTCTGTAGTCTTCTGGTGAACAGCTGACCAGCCATGCTGTCCCCTCATGTTCATCATGCCCCGATATACACAGTTGTGTGTGCTCTTCTCAGTCTGAAGCATTCCTCATCCTGCCCTTGTGGCCTACTTGACAATGAAGGCTAACTCAGGATCCCCGGATTACATTACCCTGGTTCCTTGTGCCTTTCTTTCAGAGCACCTATCAGAAATTATGCTCAGGGAATGCCGGAATGGCTCAGCGGGTTAAGTGCTCACCTTGCAGCCCCAAGGTCCAAGGATTGAGTCCTGGTCCTGGCCCCAGCCCATGCAGACCCATATGCGTAACTGGGGTGAGCTTCCCATGTGGGAGGCCCCCAGTTCAGCCCCCAGCTCGCAGGGGTGTGCCTCCCATGGGGGAGGTCCCTGGCTGGGTTCCTACCCTGCACTGCCTCCCACCCACCTGTGTGAAATGAAATCATGTAGAAAACTGATGACATACAACTATGGAGACTGCTTTGGGCCCTCCCCTTCTCTGTCTTTCTCTGTCTCTCTTTCAAAACCATAAGATCTTTTTTTTAAAAGTATTTTAAAAAATAAAAAGAAAGAAATTAAGCTCATGGGATTAATGTTCATCTCCACGCTATCCTATGAATATCATTGAACACTTGGTTTCTATCCCTGCTTGCTCTTGTTAACAACTACTTTTCTTTTGGGCCTCATCTCGGTGTCCCATGATCAGATAGACCCTCCCTGAATGCCAGTGTCCCCAACCACTACCCCCAGTCCAGGGTGGGTTTCCTTGTTGTGTCTCTTACGGACCTGCGTACTAATCCTTAAGTGTGCTTGACTCAGTGTGTAACTGTATATTCAGTAGTGTGGTTCTTTGACTGAAATATGATTGCCATCTGTCTCACTATCTAGAGACTGTATGGTCCTTGAGGGCAGAAGCAGCACCTTTTTTAATTCTAATTTATCCCTAGTGCCTAGTATATAATAGATGTTAAAGTAAACATTCATTGATTGAAAATTGGTGTCAGCCTCAAGTTGAATCTGATGGATTGAATGAATGGGTTGACTTGTTCCTCCCTGTCTGTGGCACTGTCTTTAAAACCAACCAAACAAACAAAAAACCAACATTTTTAAAATTTCAGAATGAACACAAATACAGAAAACCACACAGAACAAATGTGTGTCTTGATAAATTATCCCCGGGAAATAATCTCATAACTACCACCAAGACAAGAAATAGAACTTTGCTGGCAACCAAGGAGCCTGGTTTGTCTAACCACTAGCCAGACTTGTATAACGATCACTTCTGTGTGGGTTTTATGTAGTTTTATTATCCAAATGTGCATCCTTAAATACAAGTGTAGTCTTGCCCACATAGAAAAATTTGGTGTCTTTTCACCTACTCTAGTCTACAGCCTCTCTCTCCACCCCTTCCTTTCCTTACAGTTGATTTTTTGAAGAACCTTGGGATGTTTCACCAGTAGAATTTCCCATACTAGATTTGGCTGACTGTATACTCGTGGTGCACTTCAACATATTCCTCTTTTCTCTGCATTTCTTGCAAGTTGGCAGCTGAATCTAGAGACTTGATCAGACCCAGGTTAAGTCCCTTTAGCAAAGCTCTAGAAGTCATGCAATGTTCAGTTGTCTCTTTTTATGATGTTATCAGTCATAGAAATATAATGCCCACATCTGTTCATTCACTGGGGGTTGTAAAATGGTGATATTGTAATATGATCATTTGTTTTTCATTTAATAGTTGGCATACTTTTATAAAATCATACTTCCCTTTGTCGTATGATTGGTTACCATCCACATAGTTTACATAGGAAAGTCAGGACAAGTGTTTCTTTCCCTTTATGTACAGATCTCATTCATCATGAATTGTTTCTCCATCACCCTCCAAAGTAAACCAGTTCTTTTGAAAAAATACATTATGCATGTACAGATTTACACATAATAACTGTATTTGTAATCATCATTGTAAGTGTGGCACTGCCTTTTAGGCAACCCTGGTACCCAGGCTGCACAGTGGTCCTGAGAAGTGGGGCTGTGGGGTCACAGCATAGGGGCTGGGAGACTGTGACTATCCCTGTACCAGGTACCCTGCCAGCACCATATGTGACCCCTCCTTGAATGGCTTTGGGGAAAGCCCCTGTTGTTGGAGTCCATTCCTGCCGCCTTCTCCCAGCTGCTTCTGTCACTCTCCTTTCCTTCTCAGGTTTGGTCGGAAGAATGTGCTGTTTGTGACCATGGCCATGCAGACAGGCTTCAGCTTCCTACAGATTTTCTCCAAGAACTTCGAGATGTTCACCGTGCTGTTTGTTCTTGTAGGCATGGGCCAGATCTCCAACTATGTGGCAGCATTTGTCTTGGGTATGGCCATCAAGTTGGAGTTGAGTACTTGATCCTGTGTTTCACCATCCTTTCACCACCCACTTTCTGGATGTCCCACAAGAAGAAGTAGTCTCTAGCAACACTGACCAGGGCTTCTTGGAGAACCCATTTTGTAATCAGGGAAACTGAGTCCCCAACTGCCCAGCCATAGGTCCCCAGCAGCACAAAAGCCTGACTGCTGCATTCCAGTTCTTTTCTGGCCTCTGAGGTATGGCACCTTGGTCTCATTAGTAATTCATGGCCATTTTGCTAGAACTCACCCAAGATCATCCATCAGTAAAAGGGCTTGCCACTGCCCAGGGCAGAGGTAGCCAAGGAAAGAGGGAAGTATGACGTGAGAAACAAGGACCAAAATTGGCAAGCTTGTTAAGCAAGAAAACTGCCTTTTCTGCTAAACATTGTGGCCAGTGAAATTGATAGGCAAGAATGAACTGAGGGGAATGGATTCTGGTCATGTGACCTTGGGGTTTGAATTCAGAGCTTACACTGCAGGGATTTGGCCTGTTCTCACTGAAAGGTTGCCAGTCTTGCTGTTTAGAGGAATCTAACTCCAGCTTATTGGTCTTTGGCTTCCTTGGTTTGTACTGTTGAAAGGGTTACTTCTTTCTTTTCACATTTAACAGAATACTTTTTCCTTAAAGGGTAACGGTCAGCATGTGCAGCCTTAGTAATGACTTCCCCTTTAATAAATTCTTTCTTCCTCATGTGAGGATTAAATTTTGAGGCCTCATGGGGCATCTTTAGCATATTGCTTTGGGAAGTGATGACATTTTCATGAGAGAACTGTCCCTGATGGCCTGAGAGGCCCCAATGAGGCATCCTCAGCAGAGAGTCAGACTGGAGTGGTTGCAGAATCCCATCCCTCCCTAGAGCTTGGAAACTTAATAGATAGTTCTGGCTGCTTGCTTGTCTTTATGTTGACAATTATACAAGAGAAGATTAATAAGGAAATAATCTATATTAAAATGCTAACATGACTCCTCCCTTGTTTTGAACAGGAACAGAAATTCTTGGCAAGTCAATTCGTATTATATTCTCCACCTTAGGAGTGTGCATATTTTATGCAGTTGGCTTCATGCTGCTGCCACTGTTTGCTTACTTCATCAGAGACTGGCGGATGCTGCTTCTGGCCCTGACGGTGCCTGGGGTGCTGTGTGCGGCTCTGTGGTGGTGAGTGTAGCCTTGAGCCTGGGTGGCCACTGGCAGGATGTATTCTGTCTGGCCATCACTAGGGGACAGCAGCAACACACAAATCCCTAGTTGGCTCCCAGAGACAGGAAGTGTAAATTATAAGTTAAGAATGTTTTCACCATACTCAGAAAAGCCAGAACCAAAACAAAATCCCAAGACATCAAGACTTGTTCTCAGACTGTGCTAGGTAGATTGGAGTTCATGGAGCTGAAGAAGCTGTAGCTGCGAGATGATGGGGTTCTAAATGACCACCAGGAAGTTGTCAGACTGCAGGACAAGATAGCATAGGCCCTGCTTCTGGCTGCATGTGGCCAAGTCCTCGTGCCATAGGCACTGGGAGGAGAGGGAGAGCAATGCAAAGGATGGGTCTCAGGGTGGCTGCACAGGGGAGACCAGGTTCCATCTGAGCCTCCAGACTGAGGAGTTGGACAGGCAGAGAGGAGGCCATCCCATCCCACAGCAGAGGGCTGGGGTGGGAGTGCCAGTGACTGGGGGAGGGGTGGGGAATGGGGATAGCACTGCCCCCAAGAATTGCTGAGAACATTTCAGAGCATAGTGGGAGAGGATGCAGAGCATGGCATGGGTCCTGTCATGACTGAAGGCCAGGGGTGCTGGTGAGGTAGAAAACAACATCCACAAAGTCTCAAGCACTTTGGTACCTTGATAAGCAGAGGTAGAGAGTCTGACACGTCAGTTGGATCAATTGGGGGGCGGGGTGGAGAGTGAGGAAAAACTAGAGGCTAAGAGACCAGTGCAGTAGCTTCTGTGGATGCCAGGGACAAGGAGGGGAGTACAGTGGGCAAGGGAGTAGGCTGGGCTAAGTAAGCCCACAGCAGAAGCCAGGCTTCAGGAGCCCATCTTGCACTGGTCTCCTTAGTGTCCAGCAGGTGGCACTACAGTTCTTCAGAAATGGAGGTGGCTGGCCAGTGGAGGAATCCTATCCTGCCTGGCCCCTCCAAATTTTGTGCACTCCAGTGTACTCAGAAGCTCACTCTTCAGGTCACTACTTGTTGTGGTATGGACCATCTCTTTGCTGGTGGCTTAGAAACACCAAATTCCCCAAACCTAGCTTCTGTTCTGATGCCCCATTTCCCACCTCTATTTATGCTCCACCTGGTCTGTTGGGCAAGAAGACCTCCTGACATTGCTCCTTATACTGCAGGTTCATCCCTGAGTCCCCCCGATGGCTCATCTCTCAGGGACGATTTAAAGAGGCAGAGGTGATCATCCACAGGGCTGCCAAAATCAATGGGAGTGTTGTACCCTCAACCATCTTTGAACCAAGTGAGGTAGGCACTACATGGGAGCTGCAGGGAGGGTCTTGGTGACCATGATTTGAGGGCAGCATCACAAAGGCTGGAGTCCCTCCCTTCACTCAGGAGCCCATCCCTCTTCCTGCCTGATCCCCAGCAGCCCCCAAAGCAGGCTTGGTTACAATTCAGAAGCTGAGGAGAAGGTTCCAACTACCTCAGTCTCTTCACCCTTCCCATGGGTTTTAGGTTTTCATACTTTACTTCTTTTCTAGACAATCATCTAGTCTAACCATTACTTTTAATAATAAACATTCTATGAATAATAGTCCTTTTCCAAAGTTGGCATTTTGGGAAATCATTGTTTCTTATACCTTACAGTTTCCAATAATAATGCAGTACATAAAATATGAAGCAAAAATAAGTTTGGAGTTAGAAATGTTCAGTCTCCTGCCCACCAGTCATTAGTTGTCGCATGATCTTACAACCAGGTCCGTTTTGAGATCTGCCTCTGCCCTATCCCACCCCTCCCTGCAAGCCCTATTCTTTCGACAGAGTAATTTCCTGGCTCTGCCTGATTCCTGGGTCTTACTTCCCCTTCCTGTTCTCTCTCCTTTCACCTTCTCTGCAGCAGGCAGTTCTCTTCAGTGTCATGACTATAAAAGAGGTTGGACATTGCAGTTGCTAATAGGGGTCTGGAATGTGTGTCTGATCTGACAGGAAGACAGGACTGGCTGTGAGTACAGCTACCAGCAGTCCTGCTAAAGTGTGCGTGCAAGGCGCATTAGAGACACTTGGGACTCGATGCAGACTTGGGGCTTGGGAAAGAGAGACAGTTATAGGCAGCAGAGAAGCCACTGGCCACCACCAGCCCTGCCAACCTCACAGTTAAGTGACCAGCCCCCTCTCCCTCTCAGCGGGATTGGAAAGGGCTCTGATATACAAAGGCCGGGGCAGGAGTAGATGGCAGAGAGGGCTTTTAAGTGAGGTAACTTGATGGCTTTTCAGTGAGGGGTCGATCTGGGTGAACCCATACGTCCCACTGGCATCCTTGAGGAAATGAGGCTATTTCAGGGTATCCATTAAGGCAAAAGTTGACCTTTTGTTGAACTGCTAACTCAGGAAAAACAAGCTCCAAAGCTGGGTTTGCTTAAGAAAGCAACATCAGTGTGTTTAGACGTGTGGTTTATTAATGTCCTTGGCTGTGCTGAATTTCATAGGAAGTTACTTTGGGTGAAGCTGAGGTCAATTTTCCTGTTTTGCTATCTGAAATATTTTTGGTTTTGGAAGTAGACCTACATGGTATGAAGACTGGAAACATTAACTCTTTTAAAATACCAGATCAATAAACTACAGAGCCAATTTCTCTCTCTGACCCAGAAGGCAGGGATCCAGCCTTGGGAAGGAATGCTCAGAGGCCTCCCTGGAATGTGGCCACTGATGAGGCTGGGGGTGGTCCCTCTGCCTTGGCTACATCCCCTGAGATACTGGTCATCTATTCTTCCTACTCATTTTTATTCATTAATTCATTACTGCCAAGGCCTGGGGAAGCCTTCCAGTGCCCAACATATAGTCACTATACTTACTCTTCTTTTCGAGAAACAAAATACTCCCCAACTCAGAGGCACAGAAAACTAAGATGCCAAAGTTTCAGGTATGTTATGGATCTCTGAGTCTTCAACCTCTCCCTCCTATATACCCTTGTCATATTGTTCCTACAGCTACAAGAACTAAGTTCCAAGAAGCCGCAGTCCCACAGCATTCTGGATCTGCTCCGAACCCGGAATATCCGAATAGTCACTATCATGTCCATAATTCTGTGGTGCGTAAGTGAGACCTGCCTGGGGTTTTCAGAAAAAGCCTCTAGCAGTAGCTGTTGTGCTTCTCATTGGCAGATATATATCTGGTCAAAACTGAAAGCTGGTGTCATCAGAAAATGAAAGAGATAAAGAGATGTGTCTTGCAATCAAAGAAATTATCACAATACTTAACTTGATGGAATCTCAGAACAGGAGAATGAAAACTGTTGTATGGGCTTTTTGGGGAAATAAGGGATCTTTGGGGATCTCTCCAGGTCCTGAGGTGAATCCTTGCCTACTCTGGGTCCTAGTTTAGTTGTTCCTGTTTCCTGTGACTCAGACAAGTGACTGAGGAAGACAGTTGAGGCCTTTGGTTTTTTGCTCTAAGTCAGAGGTCTCCAAACTTTTCAGCCTGAGGGCCACATTAACTATCAAACAGCAGTTATATCATCTCATTGACTGTGAACAGAAGTAGAAAAAGTAAGCGGCTGATCTTGGCAGGATACACGTAAATTTCCGTAATTTTTTCCCGTAGATAAAAAGGTCTCCATGGGCCGATGAGAGGGCCTCACGGGCCGCATCCGGCTTGCGGGCCGTAGTTTGGAGACCCTTGCTCTAAGTGAAGACATCATGCTCTTTCAGTTACAGAGGCTACTAAGTACTTCTAAAAATGTGGAAGCAGGATCCTTCCCCCTGGGATGTTTGGAGATTGCCCTGGAGATAATGCCATGGCATGGGTGTCCTCATCAGCTTCCTTCTAATGAGGCATTTCACCAGGTTTGTCAGGAAGGGATTTGAATTACCAGAGAGAGGGAACACATCTGAGTGCCTGGAGAGTGCTTGCTAATTGGCCAGACCCTCGGGATTATAGGCCACTACCTGATCCTGCTGGGTGAGGAGGGCAGCCATGGTCTCAGAGCCCCTGTTAGTACAGACAGCCTTGGGGCAGCCAGCCATTTTGCTTCCTGTGGATTACGGTGAGTCACCCATTTCCAAGGAATGGCACAGGATCCCTCAGGGCAGTCTGCCACCCTGGAGCTGGCCTCTGACAGTCGGCACCACAGACGTGCCATCCTCTGATGAGTCACCATTCTGTGGTTCACCCAGGCTCACCTCCTGCTGTGGATTTCCCAGAACTCCTGCACGTGCCCTTCCCCTGACTGTACCAGCTGTGGTTTCAACCAGCAGATGAGTCCAGTCTAACCCACAAAGGTCCTGTTTGCCAGAGGGAACTGCCTACTGGGGACAGGGACCAGACCAGGAACCAGGAGGTGGGAGGCATGCAGATGAAAGATGATGTGGTGGCCCGATCATTGGGAGCTCCCTCTCCTCTCCATGAGTTGGTTTTAGGGTCAGCTGCCTCTGGCTAGCCTCTTCTTGGCTAGTCCCCACAGAGGGTCTGCTAGGGCCCTTTCTCCAAATATTTGACCTGATGATGGTTCCTTATTTTATCTTATCCCTCCAACCTATCCAATCCCACTTGCTATGTGCTTCCTGACATGTTCTCCAGCTGCCTCTGCAATTGCTGGCTTGGGGAGGTCCAGAGAGTAGGGAAGTAGGCTTTGTGAGCGCTTCAGCTCAGGATTTTCTAAAGCTGAAAGGCAGCTTGTAGTTGCCCCCACCCCACACCCCACCTTTATTTTTTTTCAACAAAGCAAATCTATCTGAATTATATAAGCCTTTTTGCTGTTGGGGATGCTCTGAAAGTGTTCTAGCCTGGAGTTTACACTGGGCTAGGGGAAGTCATCTTTTGTTCTAAGAAGTAAGATTCAGGGTTAAATCTGCTGCCCTCCTGTGAGGATAGTTTTTAATTTCCTGCAGTCACTGTATTTGAAAAGTTGTCCGGGTCGGGAGGCGCCTCACGGATGCTGCTCCTCCAGCTTTCCTCTGCACTGTTGCAGGATGACCATATCAGTGGGCTACTTCGGGCTCTCCCTTGACACTCCCAACTTGCACGGGGACGTCTATGTGAACTGCTTCCTTTCGGCAGTGGTTGAAGTCCCCGCGTATGTGCTGGCCTGGCTGCTGCTGCAACACCTGCCCCGGCGATACTCCATGGCCACCGCCCTCTTCCTGGGCGGCAGTGTCCTCCTCTTCGTGCAGCTGGTGCCCCCAGGTAGGAACCTGGTGCGCCCGCAGTCTGGGGTCTTCACTGAGTCACAGTCTCTCCCAGGCTGTCTTCTCTAGCTAATAAAGAGGATAAAATCATGCTGTCACAGCTCACCTGCATATCTTTATTCTTGGCCAAAATGTCAAGAGATGGTGTCTCCTGGAACCAGACACACCTCATGGCCTGGGTGTGGGGGGAGTGGGCAGATGGGTAATTTTACTCTCTACCCAAGTCAGGATATGCATATTTGTTTTTTTCTGCAGAGTTAGGGGGAGCAAAGAGAGCCAGCCCCATAACTTTTTAACCTGGCCCCGTCTGAGTTAGTCGTTTATTTATTCAACAAGTATCTAGGGAGTGCCTGCTGTGGGCTGGGCACTGCGCTTGGAGCCAACAGTGCAGAAGTAAACAAGTCAAGCAGAGCCCCAGGCCTTCCTGCACCTCACACTCCAGTTGAGAAGACAGACAACAAGTAAATACAGGCTTAGTATAGTGCATACTGTTACCTTTCATAATAAAAGCAAAGGACTGGGGAGGGCCAGTTTATGTAGAGTGGTCACAGATAGTGATAACAATAAAGATCTGTGGAGGGCCAGTTTATGATTGGTCACAGCAGCGTCCTTGAAGAGGGTACACTTGAGCAGAAACATAAATGAAGTGATGGAGAAAGCCACAGAAAAGTTTAGAAGTAGAACATTTCGAAGAAGCAGCAAAGGCACAGATCCTGAAGAGGAATGAGCCTGGTGTGTTTGAGGAGAGGGAGCTGAAAAGAGGGAGGAGGGAGGAGGAGCCAGGTCACAGTGTGGGTCTCACAGGCCCTTGGCAGGATTTTATTCTTAAAACTGTCTTAGTATCCTACAGGTAGAGAAGCAGCCCTTTTCAAGAATGCATAGAACAATTCATGGACTTAACCATGGTGCCTAGAATTGTCAGTGTACCCAGGGATTTGGGAGCCTCTGGTGATGGATTGCGGGCCCCTGAGGCTGTGGCATGGCAGGAGAGTCCAAGAATGTGTGCAGAGGTTCACTGGCCCCTCACAGCACCTCCTCATTGGCACAATGAGCAGGATAGAGCAGACGATTGTTTGTGAGGATCTGCTGCTTTGTTAATTGTTGAGGCCTGAGTAGAATGAAAGCATGAAATGAGTGATAAGTACACTCCCTGTTAATCCACAAGTCATTGGTTAACTCCTCAGCACCTGTGGCATGAGCTTCTGGGTACCAGCTGATCCCCTGACAGACAGATCTCTATTGACTTCTGGCCCGGAAAGCAGGTTTGTGTGAGCTATTGAGGGGCTCACTCTGGTCATCTTTAGGCTGAGAAGAGCACGTCCTCACACAGCTACAGGTCCTTACCTTCTCCCAGTAATCAACTTGAAGGGACATCTTGGCTATAGCCCCTTATCCCATAACAGGAAGTTATAGAAACTGCCCCCCCCCCCAAAAAAAGGGGAGAAAGTATGTTTCAGGCAAAACAAACAAAAATGCACACACAAAACAGAACTCCATGGCAGTGTACCTTGGGTTGGTATCTTCTACTTTCTTCCCTTTGCCTCTTCAGACCTGTATTATTTGGCTACAGTCCTGGTGATGGTGGGCAAGTTTGGGATCACTGCGGCCTTTTCCATGGTCTATGTGTACACGGCCGAGCTGTACCCCACAGTGGTCAGAAACATGGGTGTGGGTGTCAGCTCCACAGCCTCCCGCCTGGGCAGCATCCTGGCTCCCTACTTCATTTACCTCGGTAAGTCCTGTGGGCAGAGGGCCTGCAAGGGTGATGTAGGGGAGGCACTGGGGATCTTTAAAGTGCGCCAGAGATGGCCCGGTAACAGGAAGGCAAGCACACACAGCCAGTGGCATCCACCTGGTACTGGATCTGTGCCTGGAGGAGGTTCTTGTCCAGGTGCACTGTGGAAGAGGCTCTCACTTATACATGGAAAGCAACCTATAGACTAGCTAGAAATTGATGAGGAAAAGAGAGGCTTTTGTTCCTGTTTCAGGCCTCCTATCAGAATACACCTCCCCTGTTCTAAGAAACTACAGGCAGCCCAGTTAGTATAGCTGACTGGAGTAATCTCTTCTTGGAATCAGAATTTAAATGGAACATGAAAGGGGAAAGATGTCCATTCAAGAGATCTGATGAACTGAGAATTTCTGTAAATTGGAGCATGAGACACAGTGGTTTTATCCCATGTGAAGATTGTTTTGTACCATTTTCTGTAGCAGGGAACCAGTTTTCTCTTCTTCAAAATTATTTTCTCATGGCAGCTGCTGTTCCCCTGGTACCTCTCTGGGGAGGGGTGGCACTCTCCTTGAGAGTACCCAGAATGCTTTGTACATGCTACGTAGATCTAACAAGCAGAAACACCTTCTTGTTTGACCTGTAGGCAAATCAAATGGGTTGTGACATATCTGAGGAGGTGGAGGAGCTATTCCTGTCCCTGGATGAGTACCTTGAGTTCCTTGGAAACCCGGCATTAGGAAATAGGAATAGTAACCACAGCCTCCCCCCCCCCCACACACACACACACCTTGGGCACTGCTGGACCCCTGGGCATATTGATACCACCTCTGGGTTCTGAGACCTGTCTAGGTGGCAGACTTCAATCTGGCAGCTCAGACTGTGGGACATGCTGAGGCTGAGAAGGGAGGGGATCTCTTTGGAGAGTCCTGGAAGCACAGAGGGTTGGAGGGAGATAGGTCTAACTGTACCCCCGGCATGGGGCTCTGTCTACTTTGCCCCAGGTGCCTATGACCGCTTCCTGCCCTACATTCTCATGGGAAGTCTGACCATCCTGACAGCCATCCTCACCTTGTTCCTCCCAGAGAGCTTCGGCACCCCCCTCCCAGACACCATTGACCAGATGCTAAGGGTCAAAGGGTAAGGAGGCCTCCTTCTTCATACTGTTGATGCACTGGGCCTGGGCCTGACAGAACGTTCCCCAAACTCTCACAAACGCCATGGACTAGTTTAGCCACCAGAGAGTTAGAAATGGCAAGGAGGTTACATTCTGTCCTCTCTGCTCTGACCCAGAGCACTGTGTCACCATGTACATCTCACAGCAGCAGCAGTTCTGGGCTAGTGCAGAGGCTCAGAGCAACCTTTCAGAACCTGTGTGTGACTTTTTTACCCTTTAGCAAGATACCCTCTGTTCTGGGTTTGGTTGGTTGGTTGGTTTTGAAACTGGTAGGCGTCTTTTTAAGATTTGTTACTAACATATATTTAGTTTGTTTTTATGTGAGGTTGGATCAAGAAATATGGTGAATGTGTAAATAAAAAATATTTATTATAGTAAAAGACACATTGCCATTCCCCCTGCCCCAAATACTTCTTCTCACTTTAAACACACTTACCCCATCATTCTTGCCACTTTCTGAAGCAGTTCTAGAAGTCCTCTTTCATGAGTGTCTTTACTTGTGCTGTCTGGGTGCCTTGATGACCTGGATCGATTCAAAACGTTTACCTTCCATGGTCATTTTGACTTTGGGGAAGAGCCAGAAGTTGCACAATTCCAGATCTAGTGGAAAAGGTGGGGGAGGACACACCATAATGTTTTTATTTGACAGAAACTGCCGTATGTGATCTGAATCAACTCAGGACATCGAGGCAGCCACAACAGCACAACTAAAGACATGAAAGAGGACTTTCAGAACTGCTTCAGAAAGTGACAAGAATGATGGGATAAGTGTGTTTAAAGCAAGGGAGAGTAATAATTTTTTTTAATTGAAACATTCACCATATTTTTTTATCACACCTCATAGAATAAAATATAGGCAAACTCCAAGCCACACAAGGAAGTTAAAAGATGGTGAAGAAAACCCCACAGTCCTTAAAAGCACAGCCTTCTAACAACCTTCGGTGAGTGAGAATGTGAAGAGGAAAGACTGCGTCTGGTTGGAAATGGCTGGTACAGACAGAGTCCTTCAGTGGCAAAGATCTTCGTTTTTCAATCTGTTGACCCTGTGTCTGACTTGCTCATGGATGGGCACCTGGACACAGAGGCTGTGAGTGGCCCTAGAGTGCCAACTTCCCTCCAGGAACACCATGGCTACCAACAGACAACTTTAGAGAAGTCCTAACTAATACAGTGATGGACTGCGCACTTCCTAAGAAGTTCACTGTTCACTAGAACCCGTGGGATTTGGAAGAATACAAGAGGCATCTGTAAATTTACATTTTAATTTCAGATGACCTAAAAAGGCCTCCACTAAAACTGGAAGTCTATTCTTACTGCTCCCCACCCCAAATCTTTCCCCCCTTTCTTTCTAATGGTGCACTTTAGAGGAAAAGAAATCATTTCACAGGGAGTTTGATTTCTCATACTTTCTTCAGATACAAAGGATATTAACTGGGATTTTGCTTCCCCAGGGCAGGACAGCTCAGGTCTGGGGAAACCGAAGGTACTTAACATGGAGGGGACTGAGCCAGGTACAGAGCACAGGCTAGTGCATTGACTTGTGAGCTCTCTGACCCTCAGTGACTACTGGGTAGGCTTGTTTACATCTGACCGAAGCACTGGCCTTGTCCAGGCCCATAACAAACACATCATTGAACCTACTATTCTTGCTTTCATGCTACGTGAATCAAACCTCCTAGCTATCACAGTTTTGATGTATGGTTTGAAGGAAGTGTGTCTGAGAAAGAAAAACTTGTCTCTTCTGTCAGAGCTATAATATGGAACTTGTTTGTGTTTTGTTTGTTGTTTATTTGCTGTGATGTCTTTTCCTCCTTAAGTTATTTGTCCTACAGAATTGACTTCAGAAAGGCTGGTTCCTTAGCCTCCTGGTTTGTGTCTTTTTTTTTTTAACCCAGAATCACTCTGGCAATGGTCTGACGTTGCCACTTGAGTGAGGCCTTACCAGGCTTAGCCATTAGCACTTCTCTGAGTGCCAAAAATGATGTCATTGTGCGTATTGTTTTTGTGATAACGAGTCTTTACAAAGAAGTAAGTTAGATCATGTTCACAGTCTTTCAGAGTTGCTCACTTGAGTTATGTGACATTGGGAGATATTTTGTATTCAGTTAATTGTCCTCTCTTTTCTGATTGTTCCCATAGCACTCCTGAAGTATATGATTCACTTGGTTAAAAAAACAAACAAACAAAAAACCCGTATTTTGGGGAAAGCTACTGAAGTGCCTTGGAAATGAAGATGTTTAATAAATAAAATGATTTTTTAAATAATAGCACCTGCCCACACCTTTATTTCCACAATTTGGTGAGCCATGCTACATCGTCACCTGACTTTTCTCTGTGTCATCTTGGGCTAATTCTGGCAGTGGTTCATGATTAGTCTCTAAGGCTAAGATTTAATCCCTGTGTGCTAGAAACCTTCACTCTATTAACTGACTATGGACTGAGCCAGCCTTCTTACACCAGTGCCTTAGCCTGGGTTCCCCTGAAAGCAGAGCCTCAGGCCAGTGCATCTATGCAGCTGGGCAATTTGGGAGCAAGATTCCAGGGAGCAGGAATAAAGGATAGGGGAGAAAACAGGGAAGGAGTGAGACCCACTACAAGGATTCCTTTTCAGGTTGGTCAGAGCCAAGGGCATGACTCCAGCCAGCCAGAACTCCTGAGGAGTTTTACGCAATATATCTCAAAACCATCTGCACCATGGATACAAGGGGGAAGCATTTATATGAATATATTGGCCCCCACCCTCCATTCATCAAAGGCAGTCCCACAGATATCAGCTCCCCACATTTGCAGGTTGTGTAGGCATGTGTCTCTAACAGGTAGAAAGTAAGAGGTAATACTTCGCAGGCCTGGGGTGAGGCACTGTCTGGCTGTACTACTGTGGTCAAAACCAGTATGAACAGGTCACTGCAGCAGTGCCTGGAGTAAGTGGTAGAGCTGAGAGTATTAGGGGTTAGATGTGGTACACAGACATATCTGACATACACATATATATAATGTGCAAAGGTCAATTTCAGCTAGAATGTGTAGATAGATCTGGGGAAAAAGTCTCCAGTATTGGATAGATAACTCAAAAAGCATGTTGCATAACAAAACAAGCAGCGTCAAACTCAGGAGGGAAGGAAGGAAGCTCGTCCTCTATGACACTCTTGGCTTCACTCTTCTCAAACCTGGTCCTGTCCTGGATTCCTCCTAATTGACTGCCTAGTGGCTCTAGAATGTGAATTGCAGTCATACCCGTCCTTTCTCCTGTTACATGCATGAAGAGTTTCTGAAATTTCTCTCTTATACTCAGTGTCACTGATTCTAGTCACTTGAGGCCTGCTAGGAGCAAAAATCACAACTACCTGAATGCTTAGAGCTCTTAACGTGGGGGAAGTAACCCAAATCACTACTCCCTGGGCTGAGCCAAGTGTCTGAAAATCCAAGGCCTCTGTCTGGGCCTGCTGGATTCTTGTGTGGCTTGTTTCCCTCAGAGCCATGACTTTGGAATGACTGACCAAGTTACACTGACCAGAGATGATCTCTCAGGAAGAGAAGTGTGCATAACCTGTAGTCACAGGGATGGCTGCTGAGTGATGGAACTGCTCATAATTTGTAATAACTGTACGAATTAGAAGCCAGGATACCCATGGAAATAAGGGCAAAGCAAAGGAGGTAGAGGAACAATTCAGGTTAAAAATGCAATAAAAAAATTTCTACCAGGGGAAGCTGGGATGGCTCAACAGGTTGAGCACTCGGTTGCAGCCTGGGGTCCAATGATCCAGCCCAGGTCCCAGCCCTGGCCTATGCAGAACCATGTGCTGAACTGGGGTGTGGCCCTGTTTGGTTCTCACAGGGGCATGCATACTTCCCATGCAGGAGGCCCCCATCCCAGTTCCTGCCCTGCATGCCCCCATCCACCTGTGTGGAATGAAACCGTTGATGTAAGGCTGTGGAGTCTGCTCTGGGCTCTCCCCCTTCTCTGTCTCTTTCTCTCTCTGTGTTGAAAACAAAATAAATCTTAAAAGAAAAAATTTTACCACACATCAAAGTGGAAATAAAGAGTTTACCTAATCTTTTCCTATTCTTAGCAATTAGCTCCTGTCTCTCTTAGAGTTCCCTGAACACCCTCATGAATTCCAGAAGGGCTGACGTTTGCCAAAGAGAATTACTCAGCTTAACACCTAGTCTAAGTGATAGTGAATGAATTGGCAGAGGGCCCTGTTCTGTCAGGTGGTAAGTAGCACAACAAATCTTTCCCCTAGGTGTTTCACTTCATTCCTTTTCCTGAAGGGCTTTTAGGCTGATAGAGGCTTGATGCAATACATCATTAGAAATACCTTATATTGTGTATCATTGCTATAGCAAAAAGCACTTTGTAGAATACATCTATTATCTCATTAATATTCATAAAAATCCAATGAGATTGATAGAGGATGCCCAGGATGACAGAATCAGTGGTATCTCAGCGGAAATCTTCCTGGAGTCTCAGGCAGACCCACCCCAGGTCTAACCTTGGGGGAAAAAAAAAGGGCCTAATCTCAAGGACAGTTGTGCAAGAAGCTGCCAGAGATGCCTGGAACATCGTATCTCTGTCAGGCCATTCAGAGGGCAGCAGCCGGGCACCTGGCTGACTCTTGTTACCCCAGAAGATATCTCACATCAGAAACTCTTCATGGATGCATGGAAGAGGTATGGAAATATACTCTGCACATTAAGGGTAGACTGCTAAATGCATGTGTGGTATCAGTATTTGCAAATACTTAATAAGGGGTTAATACTAAAATATAAATTCCTATAACTCAACAATAAAAAATATTTAAAAATGGGCAAAAGACTTGAGTAGACATTTCTCCAAAGAAGATATACAAATGGCCAATAAGCACATGAAAAGATGTGCTAATAAAATGCAAATCAAAACCACAGTAAGATACCACTTCACACCCATTTGCACATGAAAAATGTATATATATGATATATATGATGTGGAGAAGTTAGATCCCTTGTGCGTTGCTAATGGAAATGGAAACTAATACAGCTGCTATGGAAAACCACATGGCATTTCTCAGAAAATCAAACAGAATTACCATATGATCCAGCAATTTCTTGGTATATATACAAAGATATTGAAAGCCAAGACTCAAACATATTTGTGCACCTATGTTCCTTGCATTATTTACAATAGAGAAAAGGTGGAAACGCAAGTCTCCATCAACGAATGAGTGGGAAAACAAAGTTATATACAAGTATATAAATACAATGGAATACTATTCAGCCTTAACAAGGAATAAAATTCTGACACATGCCATAACATGGAAGAACCTTGAAAACATGCTAAGTGAAGTAAACCAGACAGAAAAAGACAAATAATTGTGTGATTCCATTTATATGAGGCACTTAGAATAGTCAAATTAATGGATATAGAAAGTAGAATAATGGTTATCAGGGGCTGAGGGGAAGAGGTAATGGGAATTAGTATTTAATGAGTACAGGGTTTCTGTTTGAGATGATTAAAAAGTTCTAGAGGTAGATGGTGGCATTGACTGCACAATAATTTGAATGTACTTAATGACACTAAAATATACACCGAAAATGGTTAAGATGGTAAATTTTGTTAAGTATAGTTTACCACAATGATTTTTACAAAGAATTGTCCAAGTGCTGTATAATGGCAATAAACACTCTTAAATATTAAATTCAAGCAATAAGATACCTATGAATCATTTTTGAAAGAAACTGTTTAAAAATAAAACCCAGGGGAAGCCAGGATGGCTCAGCGGGTTGAACGCTTGACTTGCAGCCCTGGGGTCCCAGGACTGAGTCCCAACCCTGGCCCGTGCGGACCCATATGCTGAACTTGGGTGTGCCCCCAGTTCAGTTCTCACCTGGGCGAGCCTCCTATGTGAGAGGCCCCCATCCTGGTTCCTGCCTTGTGCAGCCCCACACCCATCTGTGGAGTGAAACTATGTAGAAAACTAATGATGTGCAACTGTGGAGACTGCTCTGGGCCCTCCCCCTTCTCTCTGTCTCTCTGTCAACAAACAAACAAAAACAATAAAAATAAATCTTTAAAAAGGAAACCCAGCCATTAATAAATGAATCTATTTGCAACTCACATAACAAAGGGCTAATTGACCTAAGATAAAAAGATCTTCAAATAAATATGAAAAAAATAGCAAGTCCAGTAGAAACTTGGACAAAAGATATAAACACAGAAATTAAAGTACATATGACTTAAACATATGAAAAAAATTCTATACTTCCATCCTAATAAGAAAAAATACAAATGAAAACTATATTGAGGTATCATTTTCACCCATCCATCCATCCTCCTCTCTGTATATAATACTATTTTTCTAATAGTAATAGTAATAATTTTTAGATGGTAAAAGATTTGAGGGAGCTTTTAAAGCATTTATTGTACTTTCTGTGTAGTGTTTGTATTACTTATAATGAGCATGAATAAGTCTTGAAGTGGCTTTTAACTGAAAAAATAAAAGTAGGAGTAAATATGCAAAATGAAAATAAGAATGAATTATTTTCTCCTGTGTACTTTTCAGTATTTTAAAAACTACTCCAATGCTACCCCAAACTACATTTTTAATGTAGTTTAACTCCTGATATGACATACTTCCAGTTTTATATTTCTCCTTAACACTCCTAGCTCTATCCATACATTGTCCTCCTTCATCTCTGACTATCCCAATTCCCATGTTCAAGGTTCACCTCAAGCATATCCTCTTCCTGGGAAGCACTAGCTTATCGGCTAAATGCCTATGAGGTCCAAAAGTAGGTTTCTCCACTGACTAGCTCTGTAAATTCAGGCAAATCACCTCTCTGAGACTCAGTTTCCTCATCTACAAAATAGATGGCCTGTCTCATAGGATTTTTATAAGGATGAAATTAGATCATGCCGGTATGTGCTTAGCACTACTAAACTGTTGTTGACAGTAAGAAGCCTGCAGTTCCTCCTGATCTGCTGAGGTGGGTGTGTGCTGTCTAGGGTCTGCGATTAGTGAAGGAAATGTTTGACCTATGAGAGAGCTCCGTGTGGAAATATTCACATAGTACATGATGATGTTCAAGCCTGCTTCAATAGGATGAACCAGTGTTGGACCTGAAGAGCTCTGCCCTCGACCAGTGATTCACTCAGGCCGCTCATGAATGCATTCTCTATGACAGGCCATCCCATGCCACCCAGCTCTCCAGGGGCACCTTGCTCAGGGACACAGACATCAGAACAAGAGTGTCTTCTGGAGTGCTCCCTTCTTTTCCCCATAGAGTAACAGAAGTTTCCATCTGTGTTGCCAAATATGTAAATGCTTTCCTTCAGGAACACTGATAAAAGACTACCGGTACTCCTTTTTCACAGACAACCACAGCCCCCAAAGCAAAATTATTTACCTTTGATTGTTTAAGAACAATTTCTCACTCCCTTTCTATTTTTTGATTTCTGCCTCCTCCTCAAAGAAGCTAAAGGATATTTTTGCTATCAGTAAGTTGTATTTTTCTAGATGCAAACAGTTCTAGTATTGACTTCTGAAGTTTGAAGATTATCCATGGAATAAGCATTTTACAAAGATGAGCAGACACTAGCTCACACAGAGGACATAATTGATAGTTTAATAGCAAAACACAAACATGTCTTTTGTGTAGGAAAATAGCTATGGAGTTTCCCTGCCCACCTGACACGTCACAAAACATGCACAGAATCAAAGCCTTCCAAAACTGGGTCCTTTTCCA
Organism: Craseonycteris thonglongyai; assembly: GCA_004027555.1. Lineage (NCBI taxonomy): Eukaryota > Metazoa > Chordata > Mammalia > Chiroptera > Craseonycteridae > Craseonycteris > Craseonycteris thonglongyai. The sequence goes on from PVKE010004829.1 coordinate 43,728, forward strand.
AGATTCTCCAGTTCAATAAAGGAAATCATTGTCTCAGTATGAGTCCTCCTAGAACTGACACCAAGGCAGTTCTGAGAAACTGTTGGCCACAATGATGGGAAGCCCCAGTGTATAGATTGCCTGTTACAGGAGTCTCACCTTGGGCAGAATTGGCCTGGCTCTGATATCCCTTCTGTGCTCATTCACTGGCTGGGAGCAGCCAGAGAGTGTGTGGCCTTGTGTGAACACTGCGGCAGGTCTGAAGGTGCAGCAGCTGGCAGCTATGTTCTCTGTAGAAGGCTCTCTTAAGAGAGATCTGAGTGCTTACATGGCCGCCACAATCATTCATTCAATCAGTTGTGCAACCTGGGAGTCATGCTTGCTATCTCCTTCTCCCTTACCTATAAGACCCAATCCATCACCATATTTCTAGCCGTTTTACCTCTTAAATATCTCCCTCATCTGCCCATTTCTCTCCACCACAACCACCATCATCTTGTTCCCAACCGGTGACTATATTTCAATTCATTTGCTCCACAGCAGACAGAGCAGCAAGCAGTCTTTTCAAAACACAAGTGAGATGATGTAACTCCCTGCTTAAACATCAGTTCTCATAGGATAAAGACCTACGTCCATAGCATGACCTTCAAGGCTCTGCCTATTACGGCTTTTGTCTTACTGTGGACTCCCTAGGCTCCATTTAACTTTTGGGCGTTAGATGGATAATGGTTCAAATCCAGCATGCTCCCAGTTTCCTAAATTCTCAAAGTTCTTTTCTGCTTCAGAACTTTTGCATATGCTGTTACCACCACCACCAATGATCTCTTCCCCCAACGCCATGCCTCTTCAGCCAGTTAACTAATCCTCATTCTTTAGCTCCCAATTCAAACAACACTCCTTCAGAAAAGCTTTCTCTAATCCCCAGACAAATTCAAATCCTTTGTTATTCCCTCTCATAGAATCAAATACACTTTGTAGCATCTAGGATAGTATTCTATACTTGACTGATCATTCAATTGTCTGATTATCTCACTAAAGTGTGTTTTCTGAGGGCAGAGACCATATCTATTTTTGCTCATTATTGAGTCCCTAACCTTGGCAGAGTGGCTGCATTTTGTTGTTGCCACAAAATATTTGTTGAATGAATAAAGTATCTAAAGAAGTTTTTTGAGTTTTTCTTTTCCTTTTTATTTGGATCACACACCAGGTGTTCTCTTTTCTAACCAGTGAATTCTATCTTTCCTTTTATAGTGTTCTCCAGTTGTGTTGCATGATCCACCCCTCACCCCTACCCCATGGCAAAGTCTTTGCAAGATGGACTTGGATTTAGATTTTTGGGTCTTCATCAATGAGCATTACAGCCTGCTTAAATTGCTTGTTGCAGAGGTTGCTGTTGCACAAGATTTTATTCTAGAGTTAGAAAGCCAAGGAGGGTAGGAAGGAAAAGAAAATGAGGTTCCTCCAAAAAGTTGGGATACAAAGTCTCTCTTCAAAAGTGAAATTATAAATCAAGCCAATCAGAGCAAAGATGTCCAGAATGCCTCCATAAAGAGAGGTAAGGATTCCAGGACCTACAGTGCCTAATTTAATAGTACTATTAGTCAGTAAGGCTTTGCTCTATCTAAAAAGAAAGGTGTCCCAGGCAGCATAATATAAAGCCTCAGAAACACAGAAGTGTCCACTGAGCATCGTCTCAAGGAGAAGGGCCAGCCAGGCCAGCAGGCATGAGTGACCAGTCCTCCCAAGAGGTTGCTTGACCTTTGGTGTGGAAGACACACCAGGCTGCCTAAGGCTAATATCATTAAATTTTTAAGCCAGATAATTCACTCTTCTGATTCTGATTTCAAGCTCATGGAGCCACCGTCTGACAATTAGGCTACAAATTACACAGAAAAAGACAGTAGAGTCACCAGATAAGCTCAGGAGTTCAGTGTTCTTGACTGTTCTGCTTCTAATAGGAATGGTTAAACTATGGGTTTTGGAATCAGATGGCCTTTATTTGAACCCTAACTCTACCATTGATATACATGCTAACTATGTAACCTTGGGGGATTTCCTTCATCTTTTTTCCTCCAATTGGAATAAATAAATAAATAAATAAATAATCACTGTACACCACATGATTATAAGGAGATTATAACCATGATTATAGTGTATGCAATGCACTTAGCATTAAAGCTAGCAAATAGTTAATGAAATCAGTAAGTTGGCATTCTGATTTTACACAATGCAGATTTTTAATTAATGCTGGAGCACTAAAAAGATGAAAATTTTGATCCCATAAGGTTGAGGATCAGATCGGGGTCTTGAACCCTGGAGTCTAAATCCTTGGGTATTGATGGGCATTTAGTCCAGGAAACCCAAATCTTAAGCTTGCTGTTCCAGCTTTTCTTACCCCTATTTCTCTGGTCACCATTGACTTTTGAGTTCTCCCTGACCCAGGATAAAGAGCCTGGCACCAGGATGAGGCTGTTAGAAGAGATGGTGCGCCCATTTGGCAGAGGAACCAGTGCCCGTGCCTGGGCTTGGGAGCCAGACTGACCCCTGGGGTCTGCAAGCCAAACCGGCCCCAGTTCGCTCAGCGCCTCCAACCGGGACCCCTGAGGCTGGTTTCCTGCTGCCTGGCCAGAAACCCACGAAGAGGCGCCCATAATCGGGGGCCCAGCCGCCGCCAGCCACGAGGCCCGGGCAGGCGTTGAATGAAAAGCAGACGAGAAAACAGCCCCGACGACCAAAGCTCGCGGCCTGTCTGCTTGCTTCCCGGGCGTCCAGCCTCCTGCCCGACCCCGGCCCCTCGGGTCGGTGCACCGCCAGGCCGGCCGCGCGCAGCCCCGAGCCCCCGCCTCTGGCTCGCCGCGCGCTCGGGCCCGGGGCCCGCCTCTCCGCGGTTTTCGCTTTCGCTTTCCTGCCGATATAGTTGAGGAAAATGAAACTGGCCGTGGTCAGGGCTGGCGCGGCTGGCTTCGCGGCGAGGGTCGCAGCGTGCGGCGGCGGCCGGCCTGGAGCCTGGAGCCTGGAGCCGGGGCCGCAGCCTGCGCCGGCCGAGGTAAGCGCAGCCCCTTCGCGGGTCGCCTCGCGGGCTCCTCCTCGCGGGCCCGGCGGGCGGGGCGCCAGGCGGCCGCTTGGCGAGCGAGCCGGCAGGCCGGGGTCCCTGCCTCCGGGCGGGGAGGGCCTGAGACGGGGGCGGCTGGAGTTTTAGGGGTTCGGAGCCTCCAGGCCCGCTGGAAGGCCTGGGGGAGCTCCTACAAGCGTGCCAAAGATCTGGCCGCCTGAAGTCGAGGTGGGACCGTGGCAAGTCAGGCCGCTGCTCCCAGCACACGTTTCCTCTTTGTAGAGCGCCGGACCCCTGCCCCTTAACCCGGGTTTCCTAAGTCGAAGCGGAATGGATGGGTGCAGAGGGCCTCACCTGAGCTCAGGGCAGGGAGGAAAGAGCTCATCATAATGTACCCTTCTTCCCTATCAGATCCCTTCCGTTCCCCACTTGGCCTGTCTCTCGTGCAGTTTGGCTTTCTGCTGGTTTCAGTTCTAGTGCACTGGGGCGCCCTGCTTGCGTCTGGCTGCTCCCCTTGGTGGCAGGCTTGGAGAGCTGCTAAGTCAGGATGCCGCCCCCTCTCCAAGGCCCTGACCATGTGAAGACCGGGGGGAGGGGCCGGGGGGGCATTTTGCAGGGACCCCTATCTCCTGGGGCTAGCAGAAATGCCCAGGCAGGGGTGCACTCTAGGACACAGTCATTCCCAGACCAGGAGACTTTCTGTCCACTGCGTCCTCCAACAGAAGGGTGAAAGATGAGCGCCCTGAACTTTGCCCATGGTCCAGTCTACTGAGCTCCTCCGTGGTATGTCAGAATTGGGCGCCACCTCAAGGCTATGGAGACAGCCCCTGCCCTTGGGGTGTTCCCCATCCCCTAGAAAGAGAAGATATGTGTGCAAGTTGCCCACAAGGCCAGTTGTTTGGGACCAGCATAGGTGAGAGGAGGCACCGAGTGATGAAATGAGAAATCTGCAGGCAATTAAATTACATTTGAACCGATGCCTGTTTTTGTTGCCAATACCAAGAATCCTTTTCTACTCAACTCTTGTCTCAATAAAAAGGAATTCAGCCTAATCACATGGATCTGATCGTAAGTGCCATCACTGAAACAAAATTGGAATGATCTGAACTTTGAAAATAGCCATCTGAATTTGACGAAAGATTACTCAACATCCTAATTTTTTAAACATGGAGTCCCTCTCTGCCCCTCCCCAGGAGGGTGGTGAGTACTCATTGCTTTTAGAAAACACTGCCTTTATCATGAGCCAATATAACAGATTCTTTGATTTTCTGACTAACCTTCACTGAGCTATCTTTTCTTCTGAATTCCCTAATATCCTCTTCTCTCTTCCTCCTATTTACTAAATCTAAACTGTCAAGGGTGGTTCTCTCCCTTTCTTCAGGGGGACCAAAAATTGCCACCTCAAAATACACATTTTGGGATAGTGATTTTAATCTGGTTATTTTTAAGAAACAAAAGACTCAAAAAGAACCTTTGACCCTTACCTGCCTAAAGGAATTCAGATAGAAAAACCTGCTTCAGGAAGGGAATCCTAGCATATTCACCTAAGTACTAAGGCTGTCCAGAAAAAAATTTTTAGCCATAAATATCTCTGTTTTTCATATTACATGGCTGGATACTTTCCAGGCAGCATGGCAGACTAGGAGAAAATCTAGCAAAGCCTGTTTGTTGGACTCCCATTGTTTATGGATGGCCCAGCAAGATTTGTTTATCACACTTTTGCTTTCTCATCTGCCTGTGAATTACCTACTTTCCCTTTGAACTCCTAGACCTCTGCCTCTCTCTCCTTAGTCCAGAATGGCATCTAAGCCTCAATTGCCCAATGCTCTTATATTCTTATGGAACCCCCCATAAAGAATAGATTTGGACATTTTCTCCTGTTCATTTCTCTCCTGATAATTTAATTATTAGTCCAGTCAGAAGAACTTAGAAAGGTGAAAGGAAAAAAATGTTTTACACCCCCACACTGTTATCTTCTGTTTGCAGGTAGGAGGGAGGGGTGGTGACACCATCCCCCACAATTTCACCACCCCCCAGATTCTTGTTTCCATGCTCCTAAACCTAAATGACTCAGCTGAAGACCAAGCAAGCCCGCATCTTCCCCAGGACCATTTTTCTCCATAGCTTTATTATTCATTGGGTTAGCCACTAGCACGTGATGCCCCTTATTAATTACATTTTTCACTAGAAAATAATGCCTGGGGTTTTATTTATTTTCCTTAGGCTTTCAGGCATACAGAATTGAATTGCTCATACTACCCAGTTCATGGCATGCTATTATCCTTGATCCATTTAGAGTCACTTTTTCATTTTGTTTTATTATTTCCTCCCTTTAGCCTCCATTTGTTTATCTCTCCCTCCGGCACCTCCCACCCCCACCACATGCAAAGTAAAGCATATTGTTTTGTTCTTCCAAACTACGTTGCATTACACTTAGGAAATGTGTATCTTTGAAAGATAGGTCATGTTTTGCTTTTGTTGTTGTATTTACATAAATAAATAGCAGTGTGCTATGCTGTTTTTGTTTCCCTCAGCATTCTGTTTTTCAGTCAAACCACATTGCTATATATAAGTCTAGTTCATTACCCCTGGCCTATTGCATATTTTTCTATCAAAAATGTATACCACAAGTACTTAACCAGTCTCCATGTTTTCAAAATGTATTGTGATATAGTTACTTATATTGTTCTTTTATAAGTTTTAAAATATCTGATATATTTGTAATTTCCTCTTTTTTTTATGTAGTCTATTTTTGTCCACATCTCTTATCAGTTAGTCTACAGGTTTGTTTATTTTCAAAGAAATATTTTGGGTTTTGTTAGCCACCTTTATTTTTGTTCTCTCTATATATCCTTATTTCAGTGATTCTGCCCTTATATATTTATTATTTCATTTTGCCTTGTTTTTCTGGTTGCATGCCAGTTTATAATAGATTCAAACAATGTAGATTCTCATAAAGTGATATAAGAAAGTTCACACCTGTATTCTATAATCCTACTCTTTACAGGCAATCACAGTTACCAAATTGGTGTGTTTTTCTAGACCCTTTTCTCTGCTTATACATTTTTCTACAACTTTCTGAACTATGTAAGGCATGGACCTTTTTCTGTGGTATACACATATACATACATCTATTAAAATGGAATATCATAATTTATTCATGTTTCCCTTAGTGGGCATTTAGATAGAAACTTTTGTTTTTTTAATAGTGGAATTTAATCCATTATATTTATTTTGATTACTAGTAATTGTGGCCTTATTTCTGCCATCTTGTTTTGCCTTACACTTATCATTAGATCTTCCTTTTTCCTTTTTTTAATGACTTTTTCTGGATTCATCAAGGTTGCCTTTGTCCCCATTCCTTCTTTCCCTCCTTTTTATTTAGTGAGTTGGAATTCTGTATCTTACTAGGAGCCCTCATGAAGTTCTTAAGCATAAATAAACTTATATTTTCCTATAAATGCCAAAATTAATCAGAATCTCTAACAGCCTTCCAAACAAAAGAAACTTTTTAGCATGTTTTAAATTATTTTCTCCTCCCCCAACTTTCCCCCACAGGCACCTACACACATTATTATCTGCCTAGGAATTATTGAAATAATCTAGAAGCTTCCTATTGTTATTAACTCTTCATGCCTTAAAATCTAGTCTTCTTTTTCTATTTTAGAAATCTTTTTTTCTCTCAACATCTTACTAGAACCAGCAGTCCTGTGTTGGGAGATAAGAGACATGCCACTCTGATTCATAACTCTCTTGCCTGCATGGTTAAGTAGACAATGCTCCATGAATGTCAGTAGACTTTGAAGATCTGGGAAATTTTGTAGAGAACCTAGGATGACTTGGCCATATGCTTTTCTTCTATTTTAGAAATCTTTTCTTAACAACTACATTAATCTATAACATATTTGTGCAATTGTCTATCACACCAGGATAGAAAGGCTTAAACATGTGTTTCTTTTAGAGTTTTTAATGACTTAACTGAAAATTTGTAGTGATTTGTGTCTCATGAGTAATGCTTCTCTGGGCCTCTGATTTCTCAAAAATATACTTTGGAATCCATGCTATTCCAATCCTCATTTGACCTTTGCTGGCACAAAAACATTCTGAAATATTTGCAAATGCTAAAGTCACTTCCTCATGTTTTACTGAGTTTACTTTAGCTTAGTTAAACCAAGTGCACAGTATCAGTTTGTATAAACTTACCACTAACTGAAGGTCCATATAATGGCCCTGCCCCAGGGTCAAAGATTGGCTAGAGGAATATGAAAATATAATAGCTTTGAATATTGAGCTGCTAAATATCTTACAATAAGAAGCTTAACATTTTAACATTTTTGTTTATCCTCAGTATTTGAGGGTAAAGTAAAATGGGCACTCTAATAGTAAAACTGTAGTCAAACTAACTTGGCTGGTATTTACCAAAAGCTTTTTAAATGTCCATACCTTTTATTCCAATAATTCTACTTCCAGGAGTATATCCTAAGTCATGTTCCCCATGGGAGGTAGTGGTGCAGGGTAATTCTAGGTGGAACACCTGTGTGGCATTGTCTAACCCTGACTAACATAGAGAGAAGTTACTCTCCTGCTCAATTTCTTTTTAATCTTCTGATTGAGGAAGGATAAAAATCTCAATTTGGTGCTAACACATCTTTAACACATCTCTAAACCTTGCTAATCTCCCTTTTGATATAAAAGAATAAACCAAGTGATAGCAGTATCTTAACTATATTTTCACCAAGCTCTTTTTTTTTTCATTGTATTTATTTTTACAATTCCCTTTATTTGTGACATATGATACTGGTTTTCACTTGCAATAGTAAATAAGGTTGGCTTTTAAAACACATTTACTTAAGGGCGAAAATGAGTTGATTTAAAGAGAAATGTTAGGTATGTTACAGGTAGGATGTAATTATAGAGAAGTAATCATGGTGATGAATGGATGACTAAAATGTTCAAAACCTGACTCTAATGAATAATCAGAGCTTCAGACACAGATTTTAAATTGAGGTGTTCTTATATATGGGACTGTTCTTCCCAGTGTGACTTCTGCTATCATAAAGTTAGAAACCACGCAGTTGTCCGGCAATGAGGAATTGGGTAAGTGACTTTGATACCATTCTATGACAGAATACTGCCAACTGTTTAAAAAGCATATTTAATGACATGGAAAATTATATACTTCTAGATAAAACTGGTTGCAAGAGAAAAATACATAGTACCCTAATATTGTTAAAAAGAAACTATATTGGGAAGCCAGGATGGCTCCCAAGTGGACCCATGTGCTGAACAGGGGAGTGCCCCCAGTTCAGTTCTCACCAGGGTGAGGACCCTGGCCCAGTTCCTGCCCTGTGCAACCCCGCGCCCACCTGTGGAGTCAAACTATGTGGAAAAACCAATGATGTGCAACTGTGGAAACTGTTCTGGGCCCTCCCCCTTCTCTCTGTCTCTGTCTTTGTATCTCTCTCTCTCTGTCAAAAGCAATTTAAAAAAAAAAAAAGGTACTTTTAAAAAGATACTATAGATATAGATATAGAGACACAACACATACTAAAATTATTGGAAGAAAATATTTCCAAAGTTTTAAACTCTGAATGCTTGGGACTACAGGAGATTTTTGTGTTTTCTAATAATAAACATAAGTCACTTTTGTCACCAGAAAAATTTATACATACAGATATCTATTTTTTTTTAAAGATTTATTTTATTGTTTGAGAGAAGGTGAGAGAGAGAGAGAGTGCTAAAGAGAGAGAGAAAAGGGGTCCCAGAGCAGTCTCCATAGTTGTACATCATTAGTTGTGACATGGTTTCATTCCACACTGGTGGATGTGGGGCCGCACTGCACAGGAACTGAGCCGGGGTCCTTCCACATGGCAGAGGGAACCTTAGCTGCTGAGCCATCCCAGCAGTTACCAATTACGCTGCAGTTTAGCATATGGGGTTTACATGGTCCAGGTCTGGGAATTGAACCCCAGACCTCGAGACTGTGAGGCAAGTGCTCAATCGCTGAGCTATCCCGGCATCCCCCAGATATCCATTTTTTTAATTAACCTGTTCCAACCCTGTCAGGAGTACCTGGTATTTTGCCATCTGCAGGCACCCCTGGGTCCTGACAGTCTCCTAGAATCCAGTTAGGTTTGAGGCCTTTGCAAAGCCAGTGGGGATGAGGTGGGGGAGTAGTGTCCTCAAGACTTTTTCACCCCTCAGTACATTCCAATATGCTAGCTCGGTGGCTGTACACTTATACATTTGGAGTAAAATAGGGAGACTATCTAAAATTCTTTGGAATTACAGCATACTCCCTGTTAACTGGAACTTAAGCAATGTGCACTCTCAAGCAACTGGCAATTTTTTTTTTTTGGTGGTTGCTTGAGATTTTGCTATTTGCTTAGAGTGCCCGTTGCTTGAGTTCCGGTTAATAGAGAGTCTACTTACATTTATCCAGCATCTACCAATCCCCATGGGTGCCAGTTAACTGAGAATCTACTGTATTTTTATTGTCTTTTCTTCCCAAAAGCCCAATTAGGCAGTACCAAATTAGGATCGCAGTTTCTCAGTAGGTCTGTGTCATTAAATAGGAATGGAGTAGATACTGAGAAAGGATCTCCTAGTTTCTTCTTTGTTCTCTTTAATTTATGCATTATTCTACTGACAATTAAATGTCTACATGTTGGATATAATTGTGGTTATGCATCACCTGATTTGGAGATATGTCTGTTTAAATTTGGACGCCTCATTTCCAGGATTACGAAATCTCTTTGGAGAAAAAATGTTCAGCACAAAGCCTAATGCTTGGCAGAAACAATTGCTACCTTTTGCCTAGAACAAATTCCTAGGCTGTTACTTCTTACAGCTTGTTCCTGGAAACCCGTGGACTCCTTTTGGGAATGTGGGTTGCCAGGTCCCTGGTAGAGTAAAGGAGTGGTCGGTCGTCCAGCCCTGGTGCAAGTTTCCTCCTTCTAGAAAGGGTGCTGGGCTCTGCCCAGGGCCAGCCCACCCAGTCCTGAGCCTGAAGGCCTGCTGTGGCACCGTGCTAACAGCTGCCAGGTCACTGCAAGAACCTTGGCTGCCCCTCCCCTCCTGGGGTCCTGCAGCTCCTCTCCACCCCCCACCCCACCTACCCACTGCCACCCCTGTGGTTCAAGTTCTCACATCTCTTGCCTGGATGACAGTGACCTCTGACTGGTCTCTGCCTCCTCTTCCCCTTATGTCTAGTCTGTTTATTCACAGAAACCAGTGTGTGAATTAGTCTCCTATTGCTGCTGTGGGAAATTACCACAAAGAAAGCTTTTCCAGCTTCTAGAGGCTTCTTGCATTCTTTGGCTCATGTCTGCGTCCTCATCTTTTCAACCAAGATCACACTGCATCACTCTGATACTCCTCTGTAGTCCAATCTCTCTCTGCCTCTCTCCCTTTTAAAGAAACTTGTGATTCCATTGGTGTCACCTGGATAATCCAGGACAATTTCTCCATTGGAAGGTCTTTCATTTAAGCACATATGCAGAGTATGTTTTGCCCTGTAAGGGAATGTACATGTTCACAGCCTCCAGGGATACAAACATCACCATCTCTGGTGGGGGCATTATTCAGCAGACCATGTAGTGTAATCTTGTAAGACTACACACATCCAGCCACATTATTCTTCTGCCTAAGACTCTCATGTGGTGCTTCAGTTCACAAGGGATAAGGACCTCCTGCGGCTGGGAGTGCCAAGCAAGGAAGGGCTGCCCATAACCCTTCTTCACCTCCTCCTGCCTCCTCTCTCCCCATCACACCTCTGGCTTACTGTTCATGATCCAGCCTTGGCCCACAGGGTGCTTCTCCTCCCCACATCTATCCCAGGCCTTCCTGAGGCTCCAGACAAGGTCAGGCATCCTAGGAGGCCCTCTGAGGGACCTGTGCCATTCTGCTATCACACTTAACCACAGCTTAACAGCTTTGCATTTATTTAGGGGATCATTTGATTAATATGTGCTTCTCCTATGTGAGTAAGTACTTCATTTAGGCAGGGAACATGTCGGTTTTCCCCCATTATTACATCCCAGCACAGTGCTTGGCTTGTGGTTAGTAAGTACTTGGGAAACCTGGGAACAAATGAATAATTGGATAATATTAACAGCATTGTCATTACTCTCTATCCTAGGCTGACCAGACGTACCATTTTAAATGGGACAGAAAACAACCGTACTGTCCCGTTTCAGATGGTAGCCTCACAGGGCTAAATTTAAGGTGTCAGTAGGCCGACCCTACATACCATTTGAAACAGGACAGTACCATTGTTTTCTGTCCTATTTAAAATGGTTCTTCTGATCAGCCTACTCTATCCCCCTTAACCTGTCTTTTCTTCTACACAGCATTTATCACCTCTTCTAGTATCGCCTTTCTCCACCAAAATGTAAGTTCCATGAGAGCAGGGACTTTGTCTTTTGGGCTCATGGCTCTATTGTAGGGTGACCAGACGTCCCGCTTTTGGAGGGACAGTCCCAATTTTTAACAATTTGTCCCGCGTCCCATGGCGTTTTAAAAAAGTCCCGGTTTTTGGAAAGAATGCACGACAAGCTAGGGAATGGCGGGAGATAGACCAAATTTTTAATCAAGAACCCCCTCCCCCCCGGTCAATGGTGTCCCGCTTTACCAATGTTAAAATCTGATCACCTTACTATTGCCAGGTCTCAGTGGCACTTGTTAAATATTTGAGAAATGAATTGATCTGCAGGATGCTCAGAATCACAGTTTTCATATTTGACCCTTCTTTGAAATCAGGTTTTAGCAATTTCTTCATTGCAATTACCTAATGTAACTCAATCATGAGGAAAATTAACAGAGGCCTTCTAAAATATTCACCTGCTTTTGTGAGAATTAAATGAGTTAATGAATGTAAGTAAATATGTGTCTAGCATGTGGTGAGCCCGGTGTAAGAGTTTGCAGCTGTTGTCAGAAATACTTGAGCCCTTGCTAGTTTAGAGATTTTACTGACTATGCCTGTTGCAGCTCTATGGTGGGATCCCAAACACAGAACCGAATTCTCTTGGCTCTTCTACCCAGGTCTGCCTGAGAACAGGTTGAGGACCCAGGGCTTCAGGTGGGCGATTTGAACCTTAACTGTGTTTTTTCTTGTTTTGCCTGCAGATGGCAGCACGCCCTGGACTTCTTTGCACTGCAGGCAGACCTGGGGTTGGCCCACAGGGAATCAAGAAAATGGATTCCCTTTTCCTGGAGACTTGCATGTCAGCCACCAGCTATAAGTGAGTTTAGAGCTTGATCACAGTTTTCCTCTTATTTGTTCCATGTTCTTTGTTTGTTTGTTTGTTTTTAATTTAGGAATTGGTGGGTGTCCTTCATGTTGGATTTTGAGGTAGTTTGTTGATTTTCACAGTTTGTTGACAAAAACAAAAAGCCAGAGCAGTGAAACCAGAAGTATCACTGGAATGTTGCAGAGGGGATGGGGCAATCGGGCAATCCTCTGCACTGTGAGTGTGCTGTCCCTTCCCAGCTGTACTTTGGGCCCATGCCATTTGTCATCCAGGGAGATGGTACCCACCCAGAACAGTTCCCTTTAATCCAACCAACATGTGGTCAGGGGAAGAGTGAGGTGTTCATTGCAGAGGCCTGTGGTCCTTCTTCCACTTGCTCACAGGGTGGACTATTCATGTTCTGCTGGAGAACTGTCCTGAGTCTGTGTGCTCACCCAGAACTTGCAGCCCGCTTGGTGGGCTTCTCCTTCTGCTCTGCCACCCTCCCACAGCTGGTGATTTCAAAGCTCCCGCTTATTGATCCAAAAACTCTGTTTGTGCTGCAGTCACAGCAGCTGAATGGGGGTTATTTACATTCTATTTTGACCCCATTTGTTAGCTTTGCCCTTAACAGATTTTGCCCTTCTAAGTTTCGTGTTTGGGCATAAAGGTACTTTCTGTCCTTAATGCTAAGGGCAACTATACAACTTCTTCGTATTCTAATGGCGTCTAATAAAGACCCTCCCTCATTTTCAGCACCTGTTAGGTTTGGTAATATCCTTCCTTTAGCTGCAACTCCTTCAGGGCCCTGCCTGACAAAATTCTGTGACATGTTTGCTCAGTGTCACAAGTCTTTCTTTGCGGTGAACTTGATAATCCCTTGCCCTTCAGAGCACCTTGTGCCAACTTTGCTCCAACCTCTGTGTGTCAGGTGCTGTACTACACAGTTTACACCTCATTCAGTCCCCACAAAAACCTGGTCAAATACATATTATTCCTTTGTTACAAACATGGAAACCAAGGCATAGAGATTAAATTGCTTCCAAAGTTAAGATATAGCAAGCCAGGGTGGCAGCCCCAGGTCTCTGTAGCTCTTGCTTCTTATCAGAAAGCTAGGCTGGCCACCTATGGTTAGGTCACAAATCACATTTTTAATTTTTTTTTAAATTTTTTAAATTTTATTGTTTGAGAGAAGGAGGGAAAGAGAGAAGGGGGAGGGCCCAGAGCAGTCTCCATAGTTGTAAATCATCAGTTGTGACATGGTTCCATTCCACACAGGTTCATGTGGGGCTGCAGTAGGCAGGAACTGAACTGGAGGCCTTCCACATGGGAAGCAGGAACCTTCGCTGATGAGCCATCTTGGAGGTTACCAGTTGTGCCACAGTGCAGCATATGGGGTTTGCATGGGTTCGGTATGGGAATTGAACCCCAGACCTCACGATTGTGAGGCAAGCACTCAACCGCTGAGCTATCCTAGCATCCTCATTTTTTCTTGTAGACCTGAAAAAGAGACAAAGTAAGATTAGTGGGACAAACACAAAATCCCCAAACAACCCCATCTTTAAATTTACTACCCTAATACTATTTTTCTTTCTCATTTCATTTGGCTTGAATTATTGACACACACTGGTAGAGTCTGAATTTATTACTATTTGCCTCATGTTCATCATATGTGTATCATTATATGGACCAGTTGATGCAAGGTAGTTATGTTGCTCATTTGAAGGATACATAGCCTCTACAAATTGGAAAATTTTGATTTGGAAAATTTAAAAAGTGGTCAGGAAGTTCAGTGACCTGTTTGACTAACCTTAAGGTCCCTGAACATGACCCTGTCTAAGCCTAGTTCTGGTAACTGATGCAACCCAAGTCTAAGTTGTTGTCAAAAATCAATGATTTTATAAGCTATGTCAGTCATAAGTGCCTGCTAATATCTGAATATTTTAAAATATTATAGTTAAAGGTGTTCTGGTCAAGATGGCAGAGTAGGTAAACAGGCAGTGCTTGCCTCCTCTCACAACTCCATCAAAATTACAACTAAACTACATACAGAACAACCATCATTGAGAATCACCTGAAGTCTAACTGAACAGAAGCCCTACAACTAAAGATTTGCAGAAGAAGCTACATTGAGATTGGTAGGAGGGATAGAGATCCAGAATGACTGGTCCCACATCCATGTGTGGTGGTTAAAAATCAGAATGGAGATTCCAGCTGTGGAGATCCCCCCTGAGTAGCAAGGGGTCCCAATTCCATGCCAGGCTCCCCAGTCCCCAGGGTTCCTATGCCAGGAAAAGAAGTCCTCATAACTTATGGCTGTGAAAACCAAAAGGGATATGGCTGAGGGAGATGGAGGGCAGCTAGAGTCCCATGCACGCCTTTGGAAGGACCCACAGAAAGACTTACTTGTTGACGGACTCACTCACTCTGAGCTCCAGAGCTGGGGCAGCTACACAAAAGGCTCCAGTGATGTACCAGGAGGAACTGTGTCATCTGGCTTCAGGGTGAGGCCTGGAGGGGTGGCTCTGTCAGGGCAGGCGCCATTTTGTTCCTTTGCTGATCCCTCTCTGTCCCAGTGTGCAGATGTGGATGACCACCAAATCTGAGTCTGTATCAGGTGATCTGCATCAACAGAGCTAAAACCATTTGCCCCACCTTGGGCATTTTCTGAGACCCTGACCCACCCAAGCCAATTCCAGTGGCTTTAACATGCAAATAGCCTGTTTTGGCTCCTGCTGTGGACTTTCCTAAAAATTCTCAAAGGTTTGCAAGCCCCAAGCAAGAAGTCTCTTACTAAGGTGACCAGATTTTAACATTGGTAAAGCAGGACACCATTGAACGGGGGTGGGGGGGCGGGGTTCTTGATTAAAAATTTGGTCTATCTCCCGCCATTCCCTAGCTTGTTGTGCATTCTTTCCAAAAATCGGGACTTTTTTAAAACGCCACAGGACGCGGGACAAATTGTTAAAAATCAGGACTGTCCCGCCAAAAGCGGGACATCTGGTCACCTTACTCTAGCCTCAACATGTCCTGTACCTCTAGCTGTGCAACCCTGAGCCTGGCACTAGCAGCAGCTAGCCTCAGTTCACAGCTCAGCTCCCAGGCACATCCAAGCCCAAGTGGCACAAGTGCCTACCATTTGCAGGTCATTTTGTAGCTCATACCAAGTAGCCCTAGGCAGGGCACAGACAGCAGCTGACCTTGACCTTCAACTAAGCCCCTCCCAAGTGTCCCAAGAACCAATACACCCAGTGGCCAATTTTAGACAACACCAGAGTACCACCCAACCACCTCCACAAAAGACACACCCAAAGGGAACACTGGGCAGGAACACTGGGCTCTATCAAGGCAAATCCTGCTCCATTGGGTTAGTCCCTGTACAATAGCTTTTCCACTGTAATTATTGCCAGTACTCACAGCCAGTCAACCTTATGGCCAATAGCCCTCTCACTGATATGCAAATAGCAACTAAAGCTTAACTACAACAGGAGGGCATACACAACCCAACAAGGAATATACATGCAGCACCCAGCTCAGGTGACCTGAGAGAGTATGCCACTGGTTCCCCCAGGACACCTACTACATAAGGCCAGTCTACTGAGACTAGGAGACTCAGCACTCTACCTAATACATAGAAACAAACACAGGGAGGCAGCCAAAATGAGGAGACAAAGCACCATGTTCTAAATGAAAGAATAGTACAAAGCTCAAAAAAAAGAACTAAACAAAATGGAGACAAACAATCTGCCCGATGCAGAATTCAAAACACTGGTTATAAGGATGCTCAGTGATCTCAGTGAGAAGAACTTCAACAAAGAGATAGGAGACAGGAGAAGCCAGGACGGCTCAGTGGGGTTAAGTGCTTGCGTTGTAGCCCCAGGGACCTAGGATTGAATCCCTGCCCATGCAGGCCCATATGCTGAGCTGGGGTGTGCTCCCCATGTGGGAGGCCCCCAACCCAGTTCCCGCACCATGCAGCCACTGCCCACCTATGTGGAACAAAATCATGTCAAAAACTGATGACATACAACTATGGAGACTGCTGTAGGCCCTCCCCCTTCTCTCTGTCTGTCTCTGTCAAAAAAAAATAAAAACAAATCTTTAAAATAAAAGAGAGAGAGAGATAGGAAACAAAAATAGAGATAGAAAACCTAAAAAAGAACCAGATAGAAATGAAGACTACAGTAACTGAAATAAAAATACATTAGAGGGAATCAACAGTAGATTAGATGAAACAAAGAATCAAATCATTGATTTGGAAAATAAGGTAGTAGAAAACACCCAATCAAACAAAACAAAACAAAACAACAAAACAAAAAAGCAAAAAGAATTCAAAAAGTAAGGACAGCTTAAGGGGCCTCTGGGGCAAATCAAGAGTACCAACATTTAAATCAAGGGTACCAGAAGGAGAAGAGAAAGAGCAAGGAATTGAAAACCTATTTGAAGAAATGATGACAGGAAACTTCCCGAACTCGGCCAAGGAAATAGATATACAAGCCCAGGAAGCATAGAGTCCCAAACAAGATGAACCACAGAGGCCCACACCAAGATACATCATAATTAAAATGCCAAAGGTTAAAAACAATGAATCTTAAAAACAACAAGAGAAAAGCAGTTAGTTACCTACAAGGGAGCTCTCATAGACTGTCAGGAGGTTTCTCAACAGAAACTTTGCAAGCCAGAAGGGATTGGCATGAAGTATTCAAAGGGATTGGCATGAAAAGCAATGACCTACAACCAAGATTACCTCTATACAGGTATCATTTAAAATCAAAGAGAGCTGACTCTGTCTGGTGAGAACATAATTCAATGCATAGACAATGTAATGTAGAATTGTATACCTGGAACCTATGCAATTTTTGCCAACCAATGTCACCCAATAAATTTAACAATTAAAAAAAAAAGAAGTATAGGACAGATAAAGTGCTTTCCAGATAAGAAAAAGCTAAAAGAGTTTATCACCACCAAACCAGTATTACAAGAAATGTTAAAGGGACTTCTTTAAGAAGAAGAATAAGGGGGGAAAAAAGATTTAAAAAATATGAATAAAAATATGGCAATAATTACATACCCATCAACAATTACTTTAAATGTAAATGGATTAAATGTTCCAATCAAATGACATGGGATAGCTGAATGGATAAGAAAAAAGACCCTTCCTTCATATGCTGCCTACAAGAGACTCACTTCAGATCAAAAGACACACACAGACTGAAAGTAAAGGGATGAAAGAAGTTATTTTATGAAAATGGAAACAAACAAAAAGCTGATGTAACAATACTGATACCAGACAAAATAGACTTTAAAACAAAGGCTATATATCAGGGGTGGCCAACTTTTCTGTATATAAGATCTACTTTTTATCTTAAAAGTGTGTCGCGATTGACTTGTCATAGGCGTAGTCTAAGGGGGAAGAAGGGGTGTGAAATGCATACTATGTTTATACACTGAGTTCAGTATAAGGTGCATTCCAGCGAGGTATGGGTAGATAAGTAAAATATATGTTCAAAACTATTTTCTATTTTTTAAATCACTTACCGTATTTTCCGGCGTATAAGACGACCGGGCGTATAAGACGACCCCCTAATTTTACAGTTAAAACACCCCTGTTTTAACTGTAAAATTAGGGGGTCGTCTTATACGCCCGGTCGTCTTATACGCCGGAAAATACGGTATTAAGTTTTCGAGATATAGGCTCATGAAGAAAATAAATTTCCAGACCCTACTTTTGATAGCAGCATTCCGTACATGCAGTACCTAAAAAATTCGATTTTCAGACACTTTTTCAAGATACATTTTTACTAACTTAAAATGCAATTTAATTTTTTTATCAACTGCAATGTATAAGTTGTACTATTTGTTCGTAAATATGAAAAAGTTGTTATAAAAATGCACAGTATGGCTGATAATTTGATTTCAATATTTCACTTTCGCGTTTTTTTTGGGGCCAGGAAAATTTATCATGAAAGAATAATATGACTTACTTTTTGCTAATCTATCAATAGCTTGCTGAGTACACCTCGTACTGAAATATAGATATACTGCTTATCTACCTATGTAAAAAACAACAACAATAATTATTTAAAGGGCCAAAAAACTCACGTCCAGGGGAATTAAAAGAACATGGATAATTATTAACAATATTTATTAATTCAAAGTAGCTACAGATAAAGACAGATTTAGAATTTACTTTGTTGCCTTAACATTAATGGGAAGACTGAGTTTGCATGTCTCTAACCAAG